>JAYJME010002349.1:0-13906 GCA_036873775.1 Costaria costata
AATTGGTTCGGTTTCAGTCAAAGGAGGCTTTTTTGGTTCGGATTCGCAACCCCTGAAAATAGAGCCAGTCCCGGCGACTTTCAGCGGCGATTACTCGCACCACAGATGTCTCGCGAGACCCACACGTAACGGGTAATGTACCGACGGGTCCTCTGAGTGTCTTACAGAAAAAAGAACGACAAAAAAAGCTGTGTCGCCATCGAAAAGTGAACGGAAGAGGCAAAAAAAGTAAAATGATACATATGCATATCTTTCCTGGGGTATTCTTCCACTCCAGAGAAATTGAAGCCTGTCCTGTGACCACGGGCTTGATTTTGGCGATGGGTTAATAGAGTGTTTGCGTCAAAGGTTTTTTTTTTTTTTTTAACTACTTTACCGACCCAAAAAAAGGGAATTTCCTTATCATAGGGATTTTGAAGTGTTTGCGGACACGGTGAAAAAAATCTTGCAGGCGACGCCTCCGAAATTGAGGGGAGAAGTGGGGAGGGGCTCTAATATTGAATTTGCTTTGCGGCGTGATATCACACACGAGCACGTACAAGAGTCCTCCCCGCGCAGCACCGCACCACTCGACATATGTATCGCATGCCAGTAGTCGCAATCGAGTGTGTACTCGTACTCGTACGAGTATACTCGTACTCGTACGAGAGCAGAGGGCAGAGCACTCTCTGCTATACTCGGGGTAAAAAACTAGTACTAGTACTGGTATGCGAATACATATGGTACGGGTACATATAATACGAGTACGAGTATGGACTACAAGCAGCAGCTGGTACCTGGTACTACCCCAACACAGAAAGGCCGGGTACTACTACCCCAATACAGCAGGTGTTAGAAGCAGCGCGTCACCACGAATGAGTGCCTGTGAGGTCCGAGAAAAGCGGTAGCCGCGTTCGCACAGACGGACCCAGACGTGTCCGATCTTCCAGATATTGCACACAACAGCCGCTACCAGGGCTACGTGGTGTCGCTCTCTCCGCTCAGACTCCCCTCCCTGAAGGTCGGACTCTGCAAGTTGCGCGAATGCGAGCACAAGTTGCAGCAACCCGTGAATCCGAAGCCGGTCGCGGGAGGAGAGTGCACCATATCGCCGGTTCACTCGCACATCTTTGATGTTGCGCCTGCGCGTCGTGTTCAGGTTGCCCTATTATGCCTCCGTGCCTCCGTACATAGGTTGTAGTGTTGCGCGAACGCCAGCAGCATTTATTTCGCGAGCACTTCTCGTGTTGGGTTGTAGTGAAGTGCTCGGCATAAATGAGGCCTTGAGCGTCGGGTAAATGCTCGGTGCGTCGTAGGCCATTGAAAGACCTCAAAAAGTACCGCAAATTCTGGCCAAATCGTGGCTCCTGAAAAATACTTTTGGGCCGTTTGTTAAAAAAAAACAGCTATTAGAGTGTTTGCGAAAAAAAAAAATCGATAAATATTTATTTCGAACTTTCAAAAGGCCAACTTCCTTCCGGCTCCATGTCAACTGTGTTTGCGTCGAACGAACCGCCAAAATTCCTTAATCCTGTCACAAAAAAAAAAGAAATCTCGTATATATCGAAAAAAGAAAATACCAGTACGAGTAGTAGTAGTGTGGTGGGTTGTTTGTATGATACGAGGCATCGCACAACAGGAGAGGCAAAGCAACAGCAGGGAAGCAGCAGCAGCAGCAGCAGCAGCAACAGCAGCAGCACAGAAGCAGCGGCGGCGGAGGCAGCGGCGGCGGCGCGGCGGCGGTGGCGGTGGGGGCGGCGGCGGCACGGCAAACATTTTTGCACAGCAACCGCAGCAGCAGCAACGTGGAGGTCCTCAAACATATCTGTCTCGTACTGGTATATTTGTTGTGGCCTCCACCGCTGCTGCTGCTGCTTTGCTGGGTCGCTGCCGCCGCCGCGCCGCCACCGTCGCCGCCGCTGCTGCTGCTGCGTTGCTGCTGCTGCTCTGCTGCGTGTCCCAAAAATCAAACCCTGGTGTGCTCACGATCACGATGCATGGTGGCGCTCATCCTCAACATAATTTTGTAGTTTTTGGGGAGCACGTAGGACACAGCAGCAGTATCAACAGCAGCAGCACAGCAGCAGCAGCAGCAGCAGCAGCAGCAGCGGCGGCTGCGGCGGCTGTGGCGGCGCGGTGGTGGCGGCGGCCAGATTCCCTTTCGAGTATCAAAGGCTGTTGTTGTGTTGTGTCCCCGTTGCTACGCACAGCAGCATCAGCAGCAGTGTCTGTCCTGTGTCCTGTGTCGTTTTGTTGTGTTGTGTCCTCTAGCCCTCGGGTGCGCCTGGGGAGCTTCGGGGCAAAGCTCGGTGCATGTTGACCAATGGTATGGACTCTGTTGTGGGAAGGAACTTTTAGTGAATTTTTGCCCAAATCGTTCCTTCACTTGGGAATTTCCGGGCTTTTGTTGGCAAAAATTCCTTATTTTGTTCCTTCGGCAGAATTTATTTACGGAATTTTTGGTGGAATTTTTTTTTCGCAAACACTCTACTACCGTTTTGTTTCGCAGTCTCAAGATTTTATGGTTTTCGGTTCGGCCATACGCACCGCCTTGGGGGCTTGTTTGCTATTCTCCGCCAAAACAAGGTACTTTACGGCCAGTTTTGGACAGGTACGGAGGCTGTCGCCCCGAGGGGCCTAAAGGGGCCTAAACACGGTATTGAACACGGGGGTAACCCTTCTATGGTGGCATGAGTCAGAAGCCGCTACTGACGACGTTAATCTTGTGCGACGACCAAAAGGGAAGAACTTCTACCGTGTACCGTAGGTGCAGGTATCGTCGACCGCGGCGGTGATATTGTTTGGGCTGGATGAGCAGCCGCGAGTTTTTTTCGTTGTTTCTTATTTCTAACAGCGCCTAAATACTTATTATGTCTTGTATGGAACTTTTTTGTAAGCACCGGCCAATCATAGGCCTCATTTGCCGGAAAAATCGGCCAAGTATCAACAATCAAATGCGAGTTCGCTAAGGATTTTATAAGGACGGACGATGAGGATTGGTGGGCAGGTGGCTACGAGATCGCCCGCTGCCGAGATGTGCCGAGAGGCGGCGCACGGGAGACAGAGAGAGAGACCGTTTTTGCAGGCCACACGCTCGGACAATCGACGCCGCAGTCGGCGGCCCGACACCAGCCATGGTCGTGTGGTGGTGTCTCCCCGCCGTAGTATATGGCTCGTTGTGTTTCTGCGACCTCCGCGCTGTCGCTGTGAGAGGGCAAGAAAGGCTGGGCTGGCGCAGCCTACCCTGTGCCCCTCTGCGTGTGCCCTTTGCCCAGAGGCCAGAGGCGCAGGCTTTGTGTGCGTGCGTGTACCCACAGACCACCGAAGCAGCAGCAACAGCAGCAACAGACTACAACACCATCAGCAGCAGCCTCGTTTCCGTGGATCCGACCCTTGGCACCGGCCTGCAGCAGCGGGCAAACCTTATACTTGCCGTCGGCAGGACGTGTTTTGCTTCAAATTTCCCACCGCAGCAGCAGCAGCAGTCCAACTCTGTCCGGAAATGAAAGACGGTTTTGGTAACCGCATTAATACGCGAAAAGTCCTTACATTTCCGGACAGAGCGGAATCCAGCAGTACCACGTTGTCCGGAAATGTAAGACCGCTTTGATTTTCAAGTTAATACCTGAAACGATCCTTACATTTGCGGACAAGATCGGTAGAATGTACCCGAAAAGCTCTAAACCAACTCTAAAACCAAGTATAACGAACTCTCCCCTTGGAAAACATCCCGACAATCAATTGCCTAAAATAACATATCTCACGTGTAGGCCCTGAGCCAAGTTCTGCTGACAATTTGTCTGCTGTGCTCGTCTCAACCTCCGCGCACCCTCTGATGAGGTGTACGTACAGATATTATAGCTGTAGAGCATGCAAGGCACGTCAAACGATAGGTGCCCCGAATTAAGAGCACCCAAGATAAGAGAAATCGGGACTTAAGAGCAGTCAAATCAGCATGCCCTGTCTATACTAAAAACTATATATTTCCCACTACGAATCACCCAAGATGAGATAAATCGAGACTTAAGAGTGGTGAAATAAGCATGCCCTGTAAACTAAAGGCTGTATACTGCCCACTACTAATCACCCCAAGATAAGAGAAATCGGGACTTCAAGAGCGGTCAAATCAGCATGCCCTGTCTAACTAAAAACTGTATATTGCCCACTACAAATCACCCAAGATAAGATAAATCGAGACTTAAGAGCGGCCAAATCAGCATGCCCTGTCTTACTAAAAGCTACCTGGTATATATAATCCCACTACGAATCACCCAAGATAAGAGAAATCGAGAGTGGTCAAATTCACATGCCCTGTACACTGAAGGCTGTATACTGCCCACTACAAATCACCCCAAGATATGAGAAATCGGGACTTTGAGAGCGGTTAAATCAGCATGCCCTGTCCATACTACAAGCCGTATATTGCCCACTACAAATCACCCCAAGATAACATAAATCGAGACTGTTAAGACCGGTCAAGTCAGCATACACTGCCTATATACTAAAAGCCGTATAGTGCCCACGACAAATTCGAGCAAGGTTTGATTCGGCTGGTCATGGGGTGCTGGCACTCACTACTGTAATGGGATTTAATACGTGGGGAGATAGCGCGGGCCACGCGTTTTTTTCGCGTTTTCCATACTTTCTCGTACACGTTCATATTTGCATACCTGGCATAGGGCGCCACGGAGGAATATGGACGAGCATGGCATGTTTCATGTTTTCCCCCCTGGGTCTCGAGCGCTATCATCCGCCATGCTATACAAATCTGATATTTGTTATTGGCGTTCTTCCGCTCCAGAGTTATTGGAGCCCGTCCTGTGGCCACGGACTTGATTTTAGCGATGAGTTAATGTGAGAACAACAACAACAACAACAACAACAACAACAACAACAACAACAGCAGCAACAGCAGCAACAAATGACAATAACATTGAAGAAGCGTAACGCCAGCCGCCGGCATAAAGCCACCTATCATAGCTGAGTGAGCATTTTTTTCTGCCGCCCGCCCGCGCTTCAAGTCCGGTACCCACCAGATCCCGCTGTAGCAAGAAACGCCCCAGGAGGTTGTCCAGGACCAACGGGAGAATTAATTACAAACACGACTGGCAAAAATGTTTGGTTCGGGGAGGACACATGTTGAAACTGTGTCTTGCTGTCCAGTGTGCTAAAAAACTACATGCCGCTGACGGCGGGGATACATAACCAAATCGCATGATATGAATATATATATATATATATATATATTTTACCCGTCTATTGTATTTTATGCTTTGGAACGCAGGCGGTAGCACGAGGCAATCCCGTGGTGTTCTTCGACGTCACCATCGGGGGGGCACCGGCGGGGCGCATCAAGATGGAGCTGTTCAAGGACACCTGTCCCAAGACCGCAGAGAACTTTCGACGGTTCTGCACGGGGGAACACCGGCATCAGGTAAAAAAAGATAAAATCTCTTTCCGGCACCATTTGTACGAGTTATAGCATGATACACCTAGTGGTATGTATACTGGTAGGCTGCGAGGTTCCCCTTCGGGATGTGGTTGACTTGATATTAATAGTATCCCGGGAGTGTCGCAAGTGACGTTTTTGTGCAGGTGAAGAAAATAAAAATGCCCATTAGCAGTTGATTTTTTGAAAGTCTATTATTGTAGCCCAAAAGAAAACGAAAGGCCCACCAGCAGCTGAATTTTTTACTTTCCTCGGCCTGTAGCCCAAAAAACGAAAGACTTAACGACCACCGAAACTAAATCGGTACATCTATGTGTATACTCTGTAGCCTTTGGTGCTCGTACTCTTCCACTGTGAGACCGATGATGTATCATGCCTCTTCTTGGTTATCCTACGCCTACTGGTATAAGCTATATGTACGATACACCTGTAGCCTCTGGTGCTCGTAACCTTTCACTCTGAGAAAACATGGGTACCTGGTACCCCCCTTAACATACCGTAGCGTTGACTCTCTTGGGGTTTGTATACCTACCGACAGGGCATACCAACGGGGTACAAGGGGTCGCCTTTCCATCGCGTGATCAAAGACTTCATGCTTCAGGGGGGAGACTTCGTGAAGGGGGACGGCACGGGCAGGATGAGCATCTACGGGGAAAAGTTCGCCGACGAAAACTTCGACCTTCGTCACACAGGTGCCAACGAAAGGACGATGCGTGCTATATATACAATAGGGTGTAGCACTTTTTCGCCATGATGTCAATTGGGAACTATTTTTTCGCCAAAATGTCACTGGGAAGAACTTTTTAGTCAAAATATCACTGGGAAATATGTTTTAGCCAAAATGTCACTGGGAATTACTTTTTTGGCCATCACGTCAATGGCATTTTTGTTGTTGTTGCCATACCTTGAAAACTAGCAATGGGCTGAAGATTCTCTCGTACCACTGCTGTTGGGAAAAATAATCCGGATTTTTTATCTTCTTCTTCTTCTTCTTCTTCTTCTTCTTCTTCTTCTTCTTCTTCTTCTTTGCTGATCTCTTGCACGCGACGCATTTTATTTAATTTTTTCAGTTGTCATTTGGCAACGTGCTGATCAATAGTCACCTCCTGCGACCATAGACCTTCGAGTTCGACATAGAATCAGCCACGGTCAACCCGCTTCGTATCAGACAAGGCCAGTAGAAGGAGGTGACGGCGTCGAACGAACCATGTGGATCCGTTGTCTAGGGGACGAGAGGTTGCTCGCGGTATCCTACGCTCTTCACCCAAACCCCCAAAAAAGTCAATTTTTTGCCATCGCAGAGGGGCTGGTGATTTGTGTCGTCTTTTCTGTACACACCTGCGGTCAAATGTTTTTCCAGACGCTTGGCCGGCGCCCTCTACATATCACCGGCCTTCCTGTTAACACTGTGCCCTTATGATGGGTGCGAGCCCTTAACGAGCGCGACACGTTAAGATTTCATGACGCAGCCGTTGGAATCGTCGATCGATGTCTGTCGAGGACTCGGAATCTCGCCGCTTCGAAACAAGCATCTGGCTGAGTTTTTATCAGGCCGATTTCGCCCCAACATCGCGCCAGGATTTGTTTTTCGGGGGGGAAATTCGAAAAAAAAAAAATGAGGATCGGTGCCCATAGCAAGCGGTACTGAGATATTTGAGTGGGTATTCTCGAAAATTCACATTTTTTTACAGCATCGTGTTTCCATTAGCATTGGTCTCACAGCTGACTTTTTTTTGTTTTTTGTTTTCTAAACATGCAGTTCTTCGTATACTTGCAGCAGTCAAGTGTACCAGGGCGTATCATACAACAGTTAACGTAGAGAAACACAGCATCAGCCGTCGACTTATACGTACGTACCTATTATATACCAGGTATAGGATATGGGGGCTTTAGCTAATAAGGTGTTTCTTGCTGACGGGGCTATTATACTTGCAGTCACTATTAACAGTAATAGTGTTCGTGACACTGACTGAAGGCTTTTTTTTCACCCGCTCGCCGCTCGCAAATAATTCTACCGCCAGATGCCGATATACAGCCAGCACAATGCAAAATACAACATGTCTGGTATGTTACGTATACGTATAGCAGTATCATATGTGTGATGATACTTGGGGAGAGAAACGCTTCCTCGGCTTCTCTATGGCACCCATCGTATTTTGGGGCTCCATGGCACGGTTTAGTCTTACTGCTGCTATATATAGAACACGCCGCCTGCAGCAGTCAGAACGAATTCGGTATTACTTTGTAACGAGGAATTTGCCCCATGCTTGCGCTTGCAAGAATAACAACGCCACCAACAGCGGACAGTTTTGTTTTGCTTCTCGTTGTACATACGTGAGTGCCTTTCATTATGGCACACGCCATATTGCTCGTTCCTGACGAGAGCATGAATGCCCCCCAGCTCATTTTTTTTTCTTTCTTTTGCTGCGCTTTTTTGGTGCTTATACGGCGTTTCTGCCGCTCTCTGCCGCCCTGTCCGTCTAACCCGCGGCAGGCCCCGGATTGTTGTCCATGGCAAATAGTGGGCCAAACACGAATGGGTGCCAGTTCTTCGTGACGACGGCGAAGGCTAGCTGGCTCGACGGTCTCCACGTGGTCTTCGGCAAGGTGGGTAACAATTTGACCCTCCGCCTGTGACCCCAGATATGTACCTGGTAGCTGGTGTGGCTCCACGCAGTTGCCGTTACCGCAGCAGCTCATGCACCCGTTCCCTGCAGCCGGCGGCATAGGAAAAGGCAACACCCACCCACCCAGCCACCTCTACAGACCGATAGTATGATACCCACCTCTACCGACCGATGCTACCTGCCTTTACGGTCCTATTAATATCGACCTCTACCGATACTATGGTACCCACTTTTACCGACCGAAGGTACGCCACTTCTACCGACCGATACCCACTTATACCCACTTCTACGGACCGATGGTACGCACCTCTACCGATCGATGCTACCCACTTTTACCGACCGATGCTGCACACCTCTACGACCGATGCTATCTACCTTTATCGGCCCATGTTACCCACCTATATGAACCGATGCTACCCACGTCTACCGACGGATGCTGCACACCTCTACCTACCGATGCTACCCATTTTTACCGACCGATGCTACGCACCTCTACCGATTGAAGCTACGCACCTCTTCCGATCGATGCTACCCACGCCTACCGACGGATGCTGCACACCTCTACTGACCGATGCTACCCGCCTCTACCAACTGATGGCTACTAGTACCCATCTACCTTTGCCGACTGATGCGACACATCTCTGCCGACCGATGCTGCCCACTGTCGGTAAACCTGCGAACTCCGCTGTCCCTACGGGAGCGTACACTAGCCCGACTTGGGCGGCGATACTGCCATACCCATCTCTCGAACCCGCCGTGGCTAGCAGCATACGTGTAAACAGCATACCGTCCCTTTCCTCAAACCGGCGATTTTCCTTCGCGAACTGCGTCCTCTGCAGCTGAGTGGCATCCCCCTCTAGCGCTGCAGGTGCGCCCCTGCAGCGCTAGAGGGGGATGCCACTCAGCTGCAGAGGACGCAGTTCGTGAAGGAAAATCGCCGGTTTGAGGAAAATAACGGTAAGCTGTTTACTACATGTATGCTACTAGCCACGGCGGATTCGAGAGATGGGTATGGCGGTATCGCCGCCCAAGTCGTGCTACCGTACGCTCCGGTACGGACAGCGGAGTTCGGCGATGGTCTTGGTGCTGTGATATCACTTGAGGCGAAGTACCGGTTTGATGGTGAGTCGAGGGTGCAAGGGCTCCATGATCATCTCGCCAATCTACCAGTGACCGCAGCTGACAGATACGATCCTGCGAGAGTAATACAGGAATTACGTCGCAGTTGCACCGGGTTGGGAGCACTAGGTGACGTCGTAGTTCCAGCCCGCAAGACTCAAGCATTCTTCAGGGCACTCCCTGATGACAAGTACGAATCGTTGAAGACAGTGATGCTTTGTGGTAGGCAGCGTGATGGCACCGCCTCCAACTTTGAAGAAATGGCAGCTCGTGCAACGTCATACCATGCTAGGAAATTCGCGGCCACATTTACCACTAAAAAAGAAAGTGCGGGACGAGACGAATATGATGCCGGCAGTCGCGAGCGTGCGCTGAGTGCGGTCACACACGAGGGATCTGGTAAATTCCGAAGAAACAATGGTAGAGGCCAAGGAAGAAACAATCGCGGAAAAAGTACGAGTAATACCAATAGCCCCGCGAGAGGTAACAACAATAACGGCGGTTACGCGTCGACGAATTCGAACGGGAACTTGTCTTAGGATAGCTACTCAAGTCGATCGGAAGGTGCACGCGAACGTGGGCACGGCAACCATGCAGGCCGAGGAGGACGAAAGCATAATCGAAATAACGGAAAGAACCGCCATGGTTGATGTAATTACTGCCTCAACTCAACTGAGCACGGCTGGCTGGGATGACTGTTCCCTTCGCCTATCGCGCGAGCAAAGTGACAACACGCAGCATGTAAATGCTGTACAGTTCAGTTGCGAAAGAGAAACTATGAATATGTATCATGCGTGGTGCAACACCCAGGTCCTGACAACTACGGCAAATACCAATGTACAGAGCTTGGGGTTCGTTGGCGACGGCAAGAGTGGTCGACTAGCTTCCGTCCACGTGCCGGTGCAGGAGGCACCTGAGGTAGCGAAGCAGGATGGGCTCGCTGCTGCTGTGTGCAAACCACAGGTGGCGCAGGAATATATAGAGACCGCGCCCGCCTTCCCAACAACGCTGGAGATTGGATGCGACAAGCTCACCGGTGACTCCATTATAATCGACACAGCGGCATCACATCGTATGGTACCCGCCGAATCTCAACTTTGCCAACATGTGGTCAACCAGATCGACTGTTGTGTGCGTATCAAAGGATCGTGCGGCCTAACTGCGGCAAGGACAAAAGGTACTCTCGCATTTCGTGTATGGAATGGCCGAGCCGAGTTGGTACCGACCCACCTGCAAGTATTAATTGTTCCCAAACTGGGAGTGCGTGTGTTTTCGGTCTGAGCGCTCCACGAGAAGGGAGTGAAGCTCGATTTATTGGATAACCCTCCTGTTTTACGCGATGGTAACAGCACGTTTCCCATCTCAACGGAATATCCACGATGTTTGTCCTACGTATATTCCTGAATGGGACAGAAATAACGTGATGACATATAATATTATCCCACCCAGCGGTGGACACTGACTCGTGGCACCGAAGGATGGGTCCCTGTCATCCTCGCGCTTTGACACAGCTACGTAGCGGAGGCGCTTACAACAGACGCGAATGGTATTATTGACAGCCCCGGAGCCTAAAAAACAGAGTGAACTAATCTCTCACAGCACAGGCGTCGAAGCTGCCTGTACTGGCAGTTTCGTATCCTAGAAACCGCTTTTCTATAGTACAAAGCATTATTGACTCTGAATCACCACTACCGCGCGAGGCTCATAACCTGTCGGCGCTGCAGCATTTTATCATGCAGTAGCTGGCGCCGAGCAGAGGTTAGGTAGAGCAAAAACAGAGTGAATGGGTCTCTCACAGCACAGGCGTTGAAGCTGCCAGTACCGACAGTTTCGTACCCTAGTAAATCGCCTTTCGATATAGTACAACCCAAATATCCTGTTCAGTCGTTCTTGCACTACAAATGTCCTGACACCCACCTCTTCCGACTGACGGCTTCAAGTACCCGCCTCTACCTACCGATGCTACCCACCTCTACCGACCGTTGCTGCCTACCGTTATCGGCCTATGTTACCCACCTCTACCGACCGATGTACCCACCTCTACCGACGGATGATTTCCCGTTCCAGCTGGGCCCTGCACGGCGAGCCTGTCGCGCCTCCGCCTGACATCGTGTATACGCACAAGGTATCATGTTATTCTGTTTTTGCCCGATGTCAACCGGGGTCTCCGTCTCGGCCACGAAAATCCACGGGTACTGCTTCTGTCGCAAGACATTCGGCAACCCCTCACATCTGTACTGCTGTCGAGAGACAACTAGCAACCTCTCTCATGCGCTTTGCTAGCGTGAGACACTCAGCAACCCCTCTCATTTGTACTGATGTCGTTAGACACTTGGGATTCCCTCTACTGTAGTATGTGCTGCTATCGTCAAGACACTCGGCAACGCCTCTCATCTGTTCTGGTATCGCAAGGCCCTCTCACCTATTTTGCTTCGTTAGACATTCAGCATTCCCTCTATTATGTACTGCTATCGTTAAGACACTCAGCAACCTCTTCCCAGCTGTCCTGCTATCGTTAAACACTCCGCGTTCTCTCTAATCTGTACTGCCATCGTGCGACGCTAAGCAAACCCAGAACCCCTCTTATCTGTACTGCTGTCGTTGGGCACTCAGCAACCTCTCTTTTCTGTACTGACGCCGTTGGACTCTCAGCATCCCCTCTGATCGGCGATGCTATCGTTAAGACACACAGTAAACCCTCTACCCTGTACTGATATCGTTAGACACTCAGCATCCCCATTATTAATAGTCTGTACTGTTATCGTGCGACGCTTAGCAACGCCTCTCATCTATACTGCTATCTCTAGACACTAATCATTCCCGCTAAATCTGTGCTGCTATCGTGCGACGCTCAGCAAACCCGATCGTCTATACTGCTATCGTTAGACGCTCAAATATTCCCTCTACTCTGCACTGCTCTCGTTGGACACTCATCAACCCCGTCATCTGTACTGTGATCGCGCCACGCTCAACAACCCCTCTTATCTGTACCGCTGTCGTACCTATAAGGCGTTCAGCATCCCGTTCTAATCGTGCCAAAAAAATACCATCCTTTGAATTGCCGCTGCCCGGCTACAGGTGCTCGACCCGGCCTCTATGCTCACGGTCAGGAAAATCGAGAACGTTTCCACAGGGGCGAACAACAAGCCCCGACTCGTCATCGTCATTCAGGAGTGCGGGGAGCTCTGAGCTTCGAAGCAAACGTCGAACCAAGAACGTTCCCAGGAATAATCCACAGTACTCGCAGAGTAAATAGGCGGGCGGGGGTGGGGGCGGAGGGGTGTCTTTGCTTCGTGGGACGCGCGCCGAGGGCTGGGCAGGGAAATGCCGCCGCGCGCCTGCCAAGGCACTGGTGTGCTCTTATGTTTGGCGGCGAGGCCCGCTATCATAGCAGAAGCGAAACCTTTGCCGTCCTTGAAGTTATTTTTCGTCAAAAAAAATAAAATGATTCTATGAAAATAGTTGTGGTTCATGCGATGCAAAGGTTGGCACCTAACTCCTATTATATGGGCTCTACATATGTAACGGTGTTTTCTCCTTTTTTTCACACCTTTTATTGCCCCCAGCCTTGCTCTGTCCCGTTCGCCAAGCGTTTGGCGCAAATCAGTCTACCGCGGTACCTTCTACTGTGGTTAGCATTACTGGTAGTGCATTGTATCATACAGACACGACAGCGGCAAAACGTTAACGTTGTTGGCACCGCAAAAAACATTTGAAGTCTAGTTCCAGGCGGGTTGTGCCCGACACGCCGGTGCAGGCAGCTGTTGTTACGAATGCGAAGCCACGTTGTGGGGGCAAAACAGCTTGGAGTTGCTCGTAATAGAGTTGCATTGCTTCTACACTAGCAGGAGCCAAAATAACGCTTTAAGAACTGCATAGAATGATCCCGCACTAATTCCAAGTGGTTTGTCCCCCAGTAAAATGATCCCACACTAATTCCAAGTGGTTTTATCTCCCAATAGAATGATCTCACACTAATTCCAAGTGGTTTATTCCCCAATAAAATGATCCCACGCTAGTTCCAAGTGGTTTCCCCTCCCACAAATGACCCCACACTAATGCCAAGTGGTTTGTCCCCCGATAAAATGATTCCACACTAATTCCAAGTGGTTTTGTCCCCCGACAAAATGATCCCACTCTAATTCCAACATATCCCCCCAAAAGTGGATACGAGTAGTATGCACTTCTCAAAGGGTTAATACATGTTTTGGAGGGAAGTCGGACGCACCATGCTCCTGGTCGGGGCAGAACCAAAAGGTGCCGAGTGTCACCGGCACGCCATACGCAGCCGGCAGACAGAGATCGAGCCGCCGAAAATATCACACATCTGGGCCAAAGGCGTTTTTGTTTTTTTGCGACCCAGGCATGGCGACATAGCGGTATTCCCTAGGTTTACCTAGGGTTATCTATATCGGAAATTCGAAACCTGTCCGTCTGTCCGTCCGACGACACAACGAAGCTCCGAACGACGATCATTCGCCCCCCAAACCGCTCCCAACGTTGACGCGCAGGCATCATATTAACAAGAACACAAAACAACGAAACTACTAAATGGTAACACCTAGGGAACAGGAGGGCAACGATTGCCCTGCTCTACAACAGTATATATAGCAACCATATGCACAGCGACCATGAGACTTGAGGTTGCGGCCTTATCGACTTCTATTATGGGGGAACACAGGGAGGGGTGCTCTAAGACTAAAAGAGAAAACGACCTACACTCCTTCCCAAG
>JAYJME010002350.1:0-13901 GCA_036873775.1 Costaria costata
CAAATGGTAGAAAGAAAATAAACGAAAAGCGAAAAGGAATGAAAACAAAATCAAGATCAAGAGGACAAAAAACATTCCCCCCGAAAAAGTAGAGCCACAACTTGCGAGCAATATATAACGTAAAACAACAGTATACATGCATGTGACATTTTCGCAAAAGTCGTAGTTCGACAGAGTTGTATAGTTTCGCGTGGTTCGATCGATACAACAGTATCTCGTACATGCCCCCGGGCTTCGATATGCCCGAGGCTCGATACTGTGGTGTACCGTGGTATCTCATGTCACGCTGCTTGGCTCCGATGTATCCGTTGCTCGATACTCTGTTGTATTACGCCTTGTCATATATCGGGCATGGGTGAGCTAGTTGAACATACAGGGGAACGTTGCTGCTCTGGTGGTACACTCTTTCAGGTGCGCAGGACTGGCTTTATTAGACAGTCATCTGATACTCTGTTTAGTTACTACAGTATTTATAGTTGTTTGATCGGTATATTTGATGTTTGTCTGATGATGGAATCAAACTTGAATTCGAGGTTTGATAGAAGTTTGAAAGGCGGGGGCTGCGCCTCAGATTTACGGGTAAGTTTCTCGGCAACGGGTAGATCAACGTACTTCTTTTTTCGGGTCATGCAGGGGCAATCAAATCAAAAAAGAGAAAACGACCCACACTCCTTCCCAAGATCAAAATGAAATAAAAAAGCAGCGGCGGTGTAATTTCAGGATGAATTACGAAAAACGATTGTTTTTAGATCTGTGTTTTACTTGATTTTAGTATACCCACCATGTCTGGGTCTCGTCACAGATTAGTGAAGTGTCAGGATTTAGTTTCGTGTGCCCCTGTTTCATCTCTTTTGTTTCCAGCTCAAATCGAAGGAGAATTAACCCTCAACGGGCTTCTGGACAAACCTCGGTCACAGGTGTCTTCCACCCCCCCCCCCCGGTTCTTGCCTTCGTTTTGATTGCGTACAGGGTTCAGCATTTCCACTGCTGGTCATGACAAGCTTTATGAAACCGGTTCGCAGCAGTCGCTGGACTTGTCGTTCCAACAACTGCGCGGCATTTGCAGATCGACTGCGGAGGGGAGAAGACCGATGTGGACGACGGTGCCCTCGTTGGTGAGCTCTCAACGCTGCGATTGATTTGGTCGAGGTACACTACAGCACGTACACATCGGTTTCGGGGATGTGTCAAATATATCCCACGTCAGCGCTGGCACTGACAAACGGCGAGTGCTACGATAGGGGTGGCACATTATTAGCCAAAATGTTTTTCACTAACGTGGCTCCTGAGCTGAGCGCTGAGGGACTACAGTAGTCTACGCATTATCGCTGGAATACCTTGTGTTTTTCTTTATGGTATTCAGTACATACCTGGGCCATAGGATTGTTCATCGGGTTGCTCTTTCATTTTCTCTTTTGGTCGGTTTCTGGGTGAGATCTCCTTCTCTTCAAGTTGGGAGCCTCGTGAAATGTTTGTTTGCGCCCCTACCACCATAGCCTGCGTGAAAGTACAAGGTCGTCGATACGTTTTTACTTTCTGCACCGATACTGGAACGCGCAGATGCACTACTACTGTAGTTTACGCACGTCGTTGGCTGCAGGAGGCTCACTACTGTTTTCGTGTCTACCTGTGTGGGGTAGTCGTCTGGTCCAAGATAAAAAGCAGTATGCCGCCGAACCTTCAATGGCCGCTCTGGCCTGTTCGCCGAGAAATGCGTGGGAAGAAGGACGACCATGCAACTGAAGCCAATCCTAACCACACCGCTGGGCGAAGGAAGCCGTGTTCATAGTGTGTTTTGTACAGTACGTACGATAGGATAAGGTTTCAACCGATTTGCAGCAGTTGTTGTGGGATTCGTACGGTACTTCAGTTGCAGTTGCATACGCCGGTTTTCTCATCTACTTCGAGCGATTCCCCACCCTCAGCACTTCGTCTTTGTTTTGCGCGTTGTTATCTACGCACGATGGTTTCAAATACACTCTGCGCCACAGGCGTATCAGAAGCAATTGCAAATGCGCACGCACACTTGTTTAAGGTGGGAAATAACGCCTCTACGCTAGCTTAAAGAGACCAATACAATGGTGCGCCCTATGTGCAGGAGCAACCTGCCAAAGGTTATGTGCAGGTTGCGGGTCTGATTGGTCGGGGCTGGTACTTCGGCCGCCCGGAGGGTTTTGGGGAAAACACCAACAAAACACGTGGCGGAGCCGCGTGACCACCCCTTGCGACCCCGAGCCCCCCAAAGGGTTGGGGTTCGGGTTCGGGTTAGTCCTGGGGTCGCGTTGGTCTTGGCCGACGTGGGAAGTTGAAATTGACAACACACGAACCTGCACATAACTTTTGCAGGTTGCCCCTGCAACCCAACACAATGTCAACCGCATATGTATTTGTATTTGACGGTGTGATACAGTCTGAGGAGGGTTCGTTTAGTCTGAAACGTTATATTACATCCTTCTAGACAACAAAAACACCTGTGTTCGGGAACTTGGAAGTCGTAGGGGTGTTGCAATAGTCTGCATCAAATACAATAAGGAGTGACTTCGAAGGAGCCAAACTCTACGCGCTTGTGGGGATGGCCACTTAAGAACCTCTGGTCGTCGACTGCATCGATTTATCCAGAAACGCTTGAGCCTCTACTCTGCCCTTCGGAACTCACTTCTAGGAGGGCAGCTCTCGAACTGCTGGCATTACGTCTGGCGAGTGCCAAATGCGCTAAGTGTTCGAAGTGAGTGGGGTCAATAACGTGGTATTCGTTGAATAACAGCACCCGCCTGATAACACGCTGGTTATGGTTGATCATAGTAGCCCCTTCATATTGTCGTATGAAGGCAGACGCAAATATCACACGTTCAGCTCCAACGACAACTGGGTGGATTATTTACCGAGCATGTCAGACCTGTATTTGCTGGATATTTTCCTCGATGAAATATTGGGAGTTTCCCAGAGGTACATGGCCAATGTAACTAACACACCTTGAAGGTATTCTCCGAACACCTCAGGATAAACGATAGCGTGAAGCTCCAGTGGCTCGCCCAGGATCATTGTTGGCATAAAAAACGCGACTAGTTGTCCTTCGACATCCCTTCAACCGGTGCCTCACTCACGCTCTAATCGGCAATTATTCAACAAGGAGGTTGTTTGTGTGGGAGTGGTTGTGCCACACTATCGGAAGCTTGACATACCAATCCCCCACAAACGACTTTCTTGATTGAAGTTTTCGACATAACAACCTCCCACAAAAAACTTGTTTGGTGGAAGCTTGACATAAAAACTTGATGGAAGCTTGACATAACAATCCCCCAAAACCAACTTGCTTGATACTAAATTTCCCAGGAGAGCTCGAGACACCAGGGGAAGAACGTTTGCATTAGCTTGAGCCTCGGCAAGATGCTTGTAGAACCTCTTCGACTCAGCGTGTTGACGGCAAGCGAGAAAGCAGACGTTGTTGTGAGTACAAAAAACACCGCTGTCAAAGTGATCGTAAGAGGTTCGAACCGTAATTGCTTGATGGCAATCGTATTTCTCGACATCATCGGCGGTTAACAACTGCAACTACGAACCGAACGTGGAAACCCACGGTTAACAGCTACACAACAAGATCCCGTTATAGTAGTCTTCTGTAAAGCTGGAACGCATGCAACTTCGGCCGAGCGATTCTGCCGAGGGCTCGATCATACCGGCATGTTATCACCATGATTTCGAGCTGGTTACGCGGAGGGACAGGTGTTCGAGTTTTGTTATGAATCGTAAGAAGCGTTTGTGTTTCGATTGATGTACGACATACGACCTATAGCTGATGTTTCTTCTGTTTTCATTGGCATATTATATCAGACATACAACACCCGTCGTATATAGCTGATGTCATTTTTTATTTATGGTGAAGGCCCCGCCTCTCGCGATGCCCAGATGATTGGACTGTCTGTGCGCAGAGTTGCGGTTGAAGACTGGAAGTATTATATTGTACCGGTATGTACGAGTTGGTTCAAATTAAAGGACGGAAATTATCTCCCCCATGCACGCCGCTTGCAGTATCTACCCGAGTTATGAATGTATTTGGTACGGTACCATACGCACCCACATGAACAGCGGAAGACCGTGACATGGCTAGGTTGTTTTTTGTTAAGGACTTGGTGCTGGCGCTAGCGGCGGAAATGTGTCCCGGCCAACCACGGACCTCCTAAACGGCCAATAACAATCAATAGTCAGGCGTTTCCGTCGGAAGAAAAAACACCAAAACATACCTGGCTTTTTTTCTGATCGAGCGGGTTTGAAGTACTCTAAGGCATATGTCCATATAAAACTTCGCGCAAACGTTCGAAGATCTGACCTGCGCATGTTCACAGTAAGCGCCAAGAACCGATTCTACAGTGGTAAATGGGACAAGGCTGCCTCGTACCCCCAGTAGGCTGTGTGCTAGTGTTGGTAAACAACTAAAAACAGTTGCTTCTTAACAAGCATGCTTTTTTATTCTAAGCATAATCAAAGCAACAGGGCCGTGCTTATTTGCTTTATCCATACTCTGTATGGATTTTCGTATGTATGGTATACTTCACGCGCTACAAATAATGAGTATAGGTTTTAACATGTCCATTGTAAACCCTATACAAAAAGTGCATGTGTTTAGTGTACAAATACCATATGGGTTTTAGTATGACCATACTAAAATGCCCTTCTATTTGTAGATAATATTTTTAACATATCAAGAGTATACTATACGCAATACAATGCAAATAAGCAGCTAACATGCTTAACCCCTTCAGAGCCGGAAACGGTTTTGGGGACAAAACTACTTGGAAATAGTGTGGGCTACTTTTTCCGGGTATTGAAAGGGTTAACCTCCCTAGAGCCGGAAACGGTTTTCGGGGACAAAACTACTTGGAAATAGTATGGGATACTTTTTTGCGGCAGTAAAAGGGTCAACCAAGCAACAAAAAAAAAAAGCAAGAAGCAAAGCAGCCCCTTGTTTGGGTGTTCCTTACCAACACTACTGCGTGCGTCGGAAGGAGGAAAACAAATCCCGCCACACAAAAGCAACTCCCACCGCAAGAACAATTCCCGCCCCCTAAAAAAACATATCCCGCCGCAATAAAGCAAACACACAACAACTATATACTGTAGTAACACGTACCAAGGCCACCAAAACAACTGCAATACGGCGACCGACCGCTGCCAACTCATGACGGCTTGTGGCCAAACCTGTTCCACCCGCTAGCCCCAGAGCCCGCCCCCTCCTGCAGATGCCGGGTTTGTGCACATCAGTTACTACGTACAACAGCTCTCGCAACCACAAAAGAGCCCAAAACCACGATTGTAGCAGACAGTACACAATAGACAAAGAGACAAACAGACAAGACTAATTATATACTGGAACTTTGTACGCACCCCGCTATGAAAAGGCTTTTTTGCCATAAATACGGCAAAGAACGGCCCCCTTAAAACCAAGTCATTTCGTGGACATGTCGTAACTTACACATTTTTACGCTCAAAAGTCCAAACGTTTACATGTTTTTTTCGAGTCAGACAGTGAAATTTTGCACACTTGCTATGTGTGCCCTTCCCGAGGCTTGACTTGAGGGGGGGGGGGGGGCGGGGTTGACCTGCGGCGGCGGGGATTCTTTTTTTTTTGGCAAAAAATGTTTTTATGTGGTCCAAATTTTCAGGGCTGTCGTCGGTAATGTTAAAATTACCCGCGATTAAACCAAGGTTGGTCGTAAAGGCCGCGATTCGGCGAATTACCGTGGTTTTTTCTTACCGCGGAAGCGTGCCGTGCAAATGCCGTAAATTATGATTACTGAACCACGACTGCCGTGGTTTTCGCTTGCCGCTGAAGCGTGCCGTGCAAATACCGCAATCGCGAGTAACCGTGCCATGATCTACCGTATCAGAACTTTATGCCGAGGACAGATCGGCAGATTTCGGCCCGGCGGACCCTGACATGAGGGGAAGAATCCCCCGCCTTCACACATTTTCTGTACGTATACGTATGAATCTATCTTTGGTTTTCAAGCATATTCTTCAAATATATTACTTCTTCAAATATATTACCAGGTACCAGGTATGATTTAATGAGTTCAATACAACACAGTTCTGGTACCAGGTACTGGGATATGTTTTCCTTTTTCACTCCCTGGGACAACACAGTTCTGGTACCAGGTACTGGGATATGTTTTCCTTTTTCGCTCCCTGGAATGTTATGAGTGATCAACGTTGAACCTCTTATTATGCTGAATTTTGTCGGATGGCAAGCACAATAATACTGATATCATACCAACTTGAGTTTCGACGAAATCCTCGATCTCACAGCTGACGTATTTTTCTCTTACAACAGTGTACAGATATTAAGAGTGCGAAATCATCAGAATATTTCCATTATGAGTTTTTGTTTTGACATTTTCCATGAAGCCCCGTGGTCGTTGGCCACCGAAGCTGGGCTACGGCGATGTTACCGTCCGTGGCTGCTGACTACCCTGGACGCGTAATGGTGCAAACACCGTGGTTGCTGATTACTGTACCACGAAAACCGTGGGTCTCGCTTACCGCGGAAATGTGCCGTGCAAATGAAGTGGTTTTTTTATGACCGCACCGAGAATACCGTGGTATTCGTTTACGGCGGAAGCGTGCCGTGCAAATGCCGTGATTTATGATTACTGTACAGCGACTACCGTGGTTTTCGTTTACTGCGGAAGGTTGCCGTGCAAATGCCGTGATTTCTGAGTACTGTACCGAGACTGCCGTGGTTTTCGCTTACCGCGGAAGCGTGCCGTGCAAATACCTTAATCGCGAGAAACCGTGCCATGATCTACCGTATCAGCATTTATACCGAAGACAGCCCTGCATTTGCTAAAAATCTCAAATTACCAAAAGTCAGGCAAGTTTTTTTTTTTAATCCCCGATGGGTCATGTGTTTGTAAGGGTTCATAGAAGACGTGTGCAAATCATTAAGGTCTAACTCGAAAGAAACGCGCAAAAATTGTTACGGGAAATATTTTTCCCTCGTTTAACTCGACCCAGCCTGTAGCTTGTCTGAGCTTTGAAGTTTGGAAGGAGGGGGCTGCGACTCAGTTCTACGGGTGAATCACTCGGTAACGGATATATGCCCAACCTACTGTTGTACACCAGAAAACACAACGCCTCACAAGGCGTTAATACCTGATACATATTTACTCGTACTCCGCACTGATTTTCTACTAGAGGACGGGTTTGGGGGCTTGGCATGCCAAGACACTTGTTCGTTGCTTGGAAACGGATTGCCCCGCTTGCGCGGGCTTTCACCGAGAGGCTGTGATGTCGATGAATCGCTGGAATCGGCAGTGCGCCGTGGCGGCCGTTATTCGTACCCCCTTGATCGCAGGCGGCGTTTAGGAGAGTATGAAATCCTCAGTCTCCGCGGCATTCGTTGTGCGGAAACTCAGAGATACTGCTGCTCGCTGCTGCTACTGCTGCTACTGCTGCTGTGCATGTGATACAGTGTGTGATGCAGTCTCCAGAGTACAAACGATTACATGCCTCGGGGCTTTTACCTTTGGCCGGAATGCTTCCTTCTTCTCACGCTCCAAACGCTCGCCCAAGCTTTTTAACTCGGCCCTCACGTTGTTCATGTGATCACGGTTTTCTTATCAATTACCTATACTCGTGTATCCTCTTCTCGTGCAAGGCATTCGTTGACGATCGGTTAGTGTAAAATCGCGATGGCGTCAACGGATGCCTTCCCCAAGAAGAGGATACAGGAGTATAAGGCAATATATAAAATAACCGGGATGGCCTGGAGAGTGTGCGCGCCGAGTTGAAAAACTCGGACGAGCCTTTGGAGCGGAGGGCAAAGGAAGATCTTCGGATAAATGTAAGCACAGGGGCATGTGACCGTTTACATGCACAATACATACCTGGCACGTATGAACATGAGTATTTGGTATGATATGTCCTCGTATCGTTATTGCGATTGTTGTATGCCCGAACATAGCATAAAGCATCATAACCCCGATGTTGTCAGTTCTCGTGGCGTGTCAGTGCCGTTGGTTATAACTTGGATGATGCAAGCGACTGCTGAAACGAGTTATCTGTAACACTGCTACCAATATAGGCGCAAGCAGCGGCTGGATCCCCAATGGCGTCACCCTACCTGCACATCGGTACGCTTTTCCGGTCGGTCGCCGGTGCACACGCCTCGCGAGGGTACGTACAGCCTTTCGGAATAGAGATGGTCGACACTTTCCTGGAGTGCCGAGCAAGACATGGCGGAAACATGAGCTGCGACCGAGAGCATTGACCATCGTATGCATGCGATAGACAAGCAGCGCATCGGGGCACTTCCAGTATGCCAATGATGGGGCGTTCCCCGCCTAGACTTGTTCGGGCAAAACGATCATAAGCGTTTTCATTTCGGACGTTTGCTCGTTCAGTCCAGTTATTACTCTTAGCCGGATTATCATAATTTCCTTTTCTCCTGAACCTCTACCGGGTATTCAGTCCGATGCATTCCGTATATGACGTAGCAGATGCTTTCCCGTTGTCTAGTCTATTGTATCAACAACTTGGAGAATGGATTTTGGTGAGCCCTACGTTCGGTTGCTGCAGGCTGTACAGCTATCGAGGAAGTAGGTGTACGAGCCGCCGAGATCTTACCCTCCGAAACAATCTACAGACCACTTCGAGCCTTCTATCACGCGGTATGCAACCAAGAGCTGGTGGGCGATCGAGATCGGTCGTGCTCGCTAAGAGCCTCGACGACCTGATTTTCAGCTTGGCCGGTTATTGGGTTGTGGGTTGTGGGTGATGGCGCGCGGGTTAAAAATTAGAATACAGGGAGCCTAACACAACAGCGCGGTGTGCCCCAAGGTAAAACATTGTTTCGATTCCAAGCTTTGGTTTGCGCACGGAGGCTTGAAGGCGAGGGCCCCTAATCACGGCAGACGTGTGAACCCCTTTAGCGCGGAAACGTGTTTTTGGGACAAAAGTACTCGGAAATAGTGTGGGATACCTTTTTGGGGTAGTTCTTCGGCGTAAACTCGAGCCAACTGTGTTATGTTTTAGTTGGAAAACTGGTGTTTGAAAAAGGCCGTGGCTCCGTGGGCTTCTCTCGGGGATTCGATTCGTCTAAACCTTTTGTAGACAACATGTGAAAGGTCCATAATTAGGTCCATAACTAGGCAGCCCGTTTTGCGCATGCTTCTCGGCTGGAAAGCAGCTGGGCTGAGTTCTCGACAACCTGGTCCGTGTCCAAACTTCGATATCGACAAAACGATACCAGTTGTCAGCTCGCAATTCAAAACAGCCACGGGTTCAGTTTCAAGAGACGTCAACAGCTGCCTCATATTCAGGAAACAAGAAAGGAAGACAAACGCTCCGACCATACTTTGGACGTGCTGACTCCCCGCGGGTTGGAGACCCCACGGCTGTTTCAGGTCACGAAGCCGATACTCACTTCCTTTCGGATTATTTGCTTGGTGCGGAGCATGATCAGTTCGTTGAAATTCGCACGACGGCTACTACGTGATGACAGTCAGCGTACGCGGTGGTTCTTGCCCAATACCCGGAGTGTCTCGCTCAAGAAGTTGACGTTTCTCGTCACCGCCCCGACGGCATTAGACGTTGCTCCATACGTGCAAGTGGGACAGGCAATCCGTGCGGGGTTCGCAGCTTGGATTTGAGCCATCGCCGAGAGCCGACAAACTCCAGACCGCGAGTCCACGTTTCCGGGACAAGCGGCAGCGACAGCGTCACGGAATCTGGAGCCAGGCACATGTATAGTTTTAACTAATGCTTAGCACGTTGCAGCAAGCGCAAATACACGATAATACGGGCTAGAAGTTCAGATCCAGCCCCTTCCGCGTTCATAGCTTGCCGTGTTCTCGTTCCTGAATTGCCGTACAGAATACCGTACCAGCAAAGCAGCTCTCCTGACGTGCAGCACGTTCTGGTTCAAGTTCACTACACTGTCCATAATAGCAGTGTAGTGGACCTGAACCAGGACATGATGCACGTCAGGAGAGCTGCTTTGTTGGTACGGTGTTCTGTACGGCAGTTCAGCAACGAGAACACGGCGGGCTATGAACGCGGGAGAAGCTGGGTCTGAACTTGTAGCCCGTACTATCGTGTATTTGCGCTTGTTGCAACGTGCCAAGCATAAATTAAAAATATTCATGTGCCTGGCTCTAGATTCCCTGACGCTATCGCCACGCCTTGTCCTGGTAACGTGGACCCTCGGTCTGGAGTTTGTCGGCTCTCGGCAATGGCTCAAGTCCAAGCTGCAAACACTGCTATTATGGTCAGTGTAGTGAACTTGGACCAGGACATGATGCACGTCAGGAGAGCGTCGGGAGATGCACGTCAGGAAAGCTGCTTTGTTGGTACGGTATTCTGCACGGCAGTTCATCAACGAGAACACGGCGAGCTATGAACGCGGAAGAGGCTGGGTATGAACTCGTAGTCCGCACTATCGTGTATTTGCGCTAGTTGCAACGTGACAAGCATACATTAAAACTATACATGTGCCTGGCTATAGATTCCCTGACGCTATCGCCACGCCCTGTCCTGGTAACGTGGACCCGTGGTGTGGAGTTTGTCGGCTCTCGGCCGTGCCTCAAGTCCAAGCTCCAAACCCCGCACCGGCTTCGTACGGGCCAGGTGTACCCACCGCCCGACCGCCGCTCATATCCATGGCAAAGGACGGCTCAAGGAGAGAGAGACCGTTTTGACTGAGGATTTGTTTGGGTTTTAGGCGGCGAGCGCACGCTGCTGCTACAAGATCTGCCGGAATATTGGATCCGTCCAACCAATATTCCAGGGTCCACAGGAACGAATGCGTCCGTTGCGCTCCCGCGCTCACTTGGGTTGACCTCGGAGGTTGATGTCACTCATGAAACCTAAGCCTTGACGGTGCCGCACAGCCGATGAGGCCACCTTCTGTGTGAGATATTTATGGCCCAACATATCGCATCAACCTACGACGGCGATCACAGTCAGCGCGCGAGCTCAGCAAACGTGTGTGTTGTTGTGGACCCTGTCATCTAATGAGAGATTCATATTGCCCCGGTAGAGCTTGAAGCGACAGAGTGCGCACGCCGGCAAACACAACCAATCGAATGCCCAGTCCAGACGGGATGTTGCTTCTGGAGCCATCGCTTGCCACAGTCGTCGGTCGGGACATAACAACCCCTGTCCCGTACGAAGCCGTTGCGGGCATTATTTTGTTTCTGGTGGATTACCAAACAAACTGTTGCTGCGTTCGCGACTCAGTAGTCACATCACGCAGGACAACCCGGGTTGCTCGCTGCATGCAAAGCAAGTATGTGAGTAAGACATTTTGAAGGAGGGGTGTGGACGCGAAGTTACAGGTGAAGCTGTACAAGTACGAGTGAGGTCTGGCAATGGTGGCATTGTACACTGACAGCACGCCAGACAGACAGCAACGCCGTAAGACATTGACATTGGCATGCAGTGTTAGCAGTACAGACGGGGCGAATCTGGCTCTAGATTTCCCGAAGTTGTCGCAACGCCTTTGTCCTGGTGACGTAGACTCGCGTTCTGGTGCTGATCGACTGAAAAGTAGATCACCAGGTGTATCTACATCCCGACCGTCGTTCATATCTGCAGCAACGGTGTAGTGCGTTATAGGATCAACGTGCTTGGAGGATCGCCAACAAAAAAATGGCATGTGCATCACCGACTTGGTGGATCACCAAACAAAAAAGTTCATGTGGATTTCCGGCTTAGAGGATCGCAAAAATTATAAATGGCTGCCGGATCACCGTTTGTAACATTTCACATCAGTACGATTTCGTACCACAACATATCAGTACAAATTCGTACCGAATATTGTTGGTGGTACTTGGTACTATTTTGTACCGAATATTGTTGTACGAGTATATCACTGGTACGGTTTCGTACTGAATTTGTCCCAAATACCGCTGGTAAGATTTCGTATCAGTACGATTTCGTGTCAAATAGGGCGGGTCCGAATTCGCCATGTATTGGTGGTTCGAATTATTTTACAAGTACGATTTCATACCGAATATTGCTTTGGTACGGCCGCTGGTACGAACTCGTCCAAATTACCGCTGATACGATTTCGTACAAGCCTTGATTGTTTTGGTGATCCGGCAGCCATTTTATTTTTTGCGATCCTCTAAGCCGGTGGTCCACATTCCATTTTTGGTTTGGTGATCCTCCAAGCCAGTGTATCCATATGCCAGTTTTTTGTTGGTGATCTTCCAAGTACGGTGATCCTTTAACGCACTACAACGAACGGTCGGCAGAAGGGGAGACACACCGTCTTGACTGAGGATTTGATTGGGTGATAGACGGCGTGCGCACAACAACAGACACGTTCGCTAAGGTCGCCCGCCGACTTCGATCGCCATGGTAGATGTCTACGAGCTCAGCGAGCGTGTCTGTTGGTGTGGACCCTGCCATCTAATGGGAGATTTATATTGCCTCGGTATAACTGATTGGGTAATAGACGGCGTGCGCACGCTGTCGCTACACCATCCACCGGGGCAGTATATCCGTCCCAAAGTTGGTTGCAGGGTCCACAGCAACAGATACGTCCGTTGAGCCCCCGCGCAGAGGTTGAATGCTGTCGGAGGTTGATCTGGCCCCAGAAAGCGATGTTGTAGTTAAGCCATGATTATCCCGCACAGCAGATGAGCCCACCTTCTGTGTGGAATCTTCATAGCCCAACCACAACATCGTTATCTGGTGTCGCGTCAAGCTATGATGGTGATCGAAGTCAGCGTGCGAGATCCGCAGTCGTGTCTGTTGTTGTGAACCCTGCCATCTAGGAGATTGATATTGCCCCGTCAGAACGTTTGCAGCGACAGAGTGCGCACGCCGTCAAACACAACCAACCGAATGCTCAGTCAAAACGGTGTGTTGCTCCTGGAACCATCTCTTGCCACATTTAAGAACGTCGGTCGGGACATACGAACCCCTGGCCCGTACGAAACCGGCGCGGGCAATATTTGGTTTTGGTTATTTTTCCAAAAAAATCTTTTGCTGCGGTCGCGACTTAGTAGTCACATCACACAGGAAAACCCGGGTTCCTCGCTGCATGTACAACGCAAGTATGGGAGTAGGATGCTTTTGAGGGCGGGGTGTGGACGCGATGTTTCGAGTGAAGCTGTACAAGTACGAGTGGTGTCTGGCAATGGTGGCGTTGTATACTCACAGCACTTCAGACAACAACGCCGTACGCCATTGGGATGCAGTAGCAGTGCAGACGGGGCGAGTTTGGCTCTACATTCTCTGAAGCTGTCGCATCGCCTTTGTCCTGGCGACGTGAGCTCGGGTTCTGGTGCTGATCGACTCTCGTGAATAATAGCTGAAAGGTTTAAGCTGCAAACCCCGCACCGGCTTCGAGCGGGCCAGGTGTACCTCGTCGCCAGGTGTACCTCGTCGCTCAAATCCGTAGCAAGGGTCGGCACAAGGAAAGACACAACGTATTGATCGAGGATTTGACTGGGTCAGAGACGGCGTGCGCACGATATCACTACAAGCTCTACCGGGACAGTGTATCCGTCCGAAAATGGTTGCAGCGTCCACAGCAACAGGTACGTCCGTTGCGCTCTAGCCGAGTGTTTGATTGCCGTCGAAGGTGCAGCTGGCCCCAGAAATCGATGTTGTAGTTAAGCCATGAATATCCCGCACAGCAGATGAATCCACCTTCTGTGTGATATCTTCACAGCCCTACCACAACACCGGTTTCTGGTGTCGCATTAATCTACGATGCCGATAGAAGTCAAGCGTGCGAGATCCGCAGTCGTGTCTGTTGTTGTGGACCCTGCCATAGAATGGGAGATTGTATTGCCCCCGTAGAGCTTGCAGCGACAGAGTGCGCACGCCGTCAAACACAACCATCCGAATCCTCAGTCAAGACGGGGTGTTGCTCATGGAGCCATCTCTTG
>JAYJME010002351.1:0-13901 GCA_036873775.1 Costaria costata
ATGACATTCGGACGATTTTGGGTTAAGGAGCCCCGTTATTCAGAAACAAAAAAGCCAAAAAGTGCAACCTCTATCGTTGACGGCGAGGAGTGAAGCCATCAAGGACATGAAGTAATCCGGCATTATATTGCAGGGAATACAACATATCACAGCCTCGCTTGTACGGAGTTTCCAGTGCAACCAACAACGTGATCGTGACGTGTGTTCGACGTCAACGAGAACAAACGGGGTCCATGAGTCAAGCCGGGTCCCTCACCTCGCTGGTTAAGTGCTGCGGTGCGCGTCATGGGCTTGCAACCCGATCAATAATATAGGCGTCTCGCTTGGTTGGAATGAACCCGCCAAAAGTGATGTAGGGTACGTTGCTTGCTTGCGAGTCGCAGCATAATCGTGACATACTGGTACACATTATCCCTAGCCACAACACGGCTGATGTTTGTTGCTGCTGCACATGACGTAGCCATCCTATCCATCGATTGCCGACTCCAAATCATGTATTGTGCCCCCCGACAGAACTATTCTACTCTTGTGTATTCTAAAATTAAACAACAAGCCGCTTCATCCTCCGGCGATCACCGGTGATGCAAACTTTAAGCAATGGCCGGGCGAGGGCACAAGGATCTCGTGCTACATTATTGCGCTGTGGGCACCTGTCATCGGACAACACACTGGTGCTCACCAACAAGCCCACCGAACATGCAGGGAAAGCACGAGGAGGCCGAGCCTCTCTTTGGGCGTGCGATCGCGATTTGGCAAGCAGCGTTGGGGAGTGACCATCCAAAGGTGGCCATAGCGCTTAATAATCAAGCGGGAGAATTGGAGGTACAGGTGAGTGGCACCAGCCCCGCCATCTCCCCGAATTGCATCGAACATGCGGGTTTGTGAAAGGCGGAAGCCAGAGCCGAACCAGTTATGAACTCCATTGTTTGCGCGGCCATGTGTCCATGTTGTCTTGCCGAGCAACCGGGCTTGCTTGTTGAAGAACGACAAGAAATTTACACGGGTATTAGTGGGTCCGGTTTGTTCGCTAACATTTTTTTCGGATGGCATCCACGTTTTGGCGGTAAACCAACTTACACTAAGAATGGGGTAGGTTTTGCAGCAATACAATAATGAAGCATCCAGCGTAGAAATAGTACAAGTTCGGGAGAGTTATCACTCACAACAGCCCCCTCGTTTCATCCAGGGAAACTACGCCCAGGCGGAGCGGCTGTACAGGCGCTCGCTGGCGATCGACGAGCAAGTATACAGCCCTGACCACGCGGAAGTGGCTATAGACCTCAACAACTTGGCTGGGGTGTTGATAAGTCAGGTAAGAGTCCAAACTAATGTTCTAGCACATTCCTGGGGTTCCCCCGGTCCCTTTCGTTAGATTTTGTGGCAGGGCACTTCCTTACACCGACCTATTGGTGTCCGTCCCACAATGCGAGATCGCCGAGGCTGGGTCATTAGACCAACAGTCGTTCGGTACGCACGAGATTGAGTGTTTGAGGCGGAACACCCCAATGCGGAGTTTTCACGTTTTGAACAAGGTTCTCAAGAATGTCACCCGGCCCAGGTGTATATTGCGGTGCAGTGCTGGGTTACCAAAACCAACCTACTGAACAGTAATAGTTACGTACTTGTAACAATTTGCGGTTATTCTGTGAGGCTCAAAACCTAGCAATCCGGCGATACCTTCCGCTAGTACTGGGGTAAGGAGTGTCCCGTCAAGCCGAGAGAAGCCAAAACTAACGCTTGGAACTACACGGTGACGTTTTTCGAAGAGAATGACTTGCGATGTATTTCGGAGCCGGTCCAGCAAAGCCAAGCCAAGCAAGAGCGCCCTCCTCTATGGACCTCATAAGCGTGTTAACCCTTATGCTGATAACCGTTTCACTGCTACAGTCCAACTCAGAATCGAAGTAATGCTGTCCATCAAGTATTCCAAGTAGTACCCTCAAACTCACATTCGACACCTAGAACTACTCATCGTGCCAACCATGCCGGGGCCAGAAGTCAACTGTGGGATGGTGTATTGCCCCGCGACCGGGAAACGTGCGTCTGCTCGACTTTCACAATCCTCCGGATGTTGAGGTTTCTGGTCGGGTTAAGGCCGTTTCCTATGCGGTTCGATTTTTTTCGATCCGATTTTGGCTTTTCAGCTAATCGAAGACATTTACGCCCACAAAGCGACGGAGTTGGCCGTGCGCTTCGCGGAACGAGTCTACCTACTCTCCGAGAGGTACCCAGCTTAAAAATCCGCTTCTCCACCGGTGCAGCTCGAAAATTTGCCAACTACCCCAAATCCGACCCAAAAAACTGAATTAGCTTCAAATCAGAAAATGGGCCTATTTTCCGACGAGGGACAGCTTCAGATTTTTTGCCGTCGGATTATGCGCCATGGCCAAAAACTCGAACTACGCCTCTGGAGAAGCGGAGGTATGAGCTGGGTACCCCTCGGAGAGACTCTGGGCCCGTTCTGAGACGGGCACGACCGACCCCATCGCTGTGTGGGCGTAAAACGTCTTCGATGGGCTGAAAAGCCAAAATCGGATCGAAACAAAATCGAACCGCACATAGGAAACGGCCTAAAAGCAGGAGTACGCGAGAAATGCGTGGCCCTTTAGGGCCGGTTTACAACCGTGAAACGTGTTAATTTTCTACGGGAGTGGTTTAAAGCTATTGGCGAAGCAAATGGGGCGTAAACACCCGGTATCATATACACCCGGCGACCCCTATGTGAGCTATATACAAAACGCCACCGTATTCTAGGTAACATAGAAATAACTCTTGTCATTGGCTTTGAAAGCATGATAATTATGTAACTGGAAGTGTCTAGGTGGAACCATGCTGTTCACTGGCATTTTTTAATACGACCCCCCCCCCTCCCCCCGACAAGCGTGGACCCCGCAAGTTTCCCAGACCTGTTCGAATTCATCCGACTCATGAGCAACAACCTGTGAGGTGCGTTTTCCCGAGACTTCGATGTGTGGTTGTATCGAGCCCCATCGCTATATACGACCAAGCACAACTGATCCTACCACAGTAGACATCTCCAACTAGTTTGTCGCCCAACACGAGAGTGCGACTAGAAAGAGGATTGCCTTGTTTAGATTGTTGAGCGTTCACGGCTACTGCCACTCATGCTACCGATCAACTCTCCGATGGCCCAGGGCAAATTTGCTGGAGCCGAGCCGCTGTTAAGACGCTCGTTGGCGATCGATGAGAAGGTCTACGGTGCCGGCCACCGGGAAGTGGCTGCGGACCTCAACAACTGCGCGGGGGTGTTGTCCAACCTGGTGAGCGAAAACCGAGCGAAGGTTCCTGGAATTTTATTGCCGCCTCGGGCAATAGGAGGTTTTCTGAACACAACTTGTTGAATATCTGTATCATATGCAAGTAGCAGATACCGATGATATTGCTATATAATCGACGTTTCGTCCGCGGGGTTTAGTGTGGGCTAATAAGTGCTTGGCTTTGGTGGTGTTGGTGGATGTTTGAAGAAAGCCAGTGCGTTTCTTGAACGCTCTATTGCTAATGTCGTGGCGAAAGGAGGGTGGGTGTTGGGGAGTAGGCTCATGGGCTTGCTGAAGACTACGGATGAGAGATACGTAGCAAAGTTCGCTTCTTTGAGATTTGACCGCCCTTGGCACGTATGCACGCGGTAGCAACTGCTTGTGGTATCCTCAAAACGTTCCTACTCACGTCAGCGGGGGGTTGCTGGGCGCTCCCGCTTTGGCGGGTGAAACCAAACGGTGTTTTACCACTGAGCCTTGTACGCACTTACATGCCTTTTTACGTGATTGGTCGAACTGAGCCTCCGCAACCCTGCCTGTCAAACGTCCCCAGGGAAAACATAACGAGGCAATAAAGCTCTCGGAGAGAGCGTTGGCAGTAATGGCGCAGACGCTGGGGGACAGCCACCAAGACATGATCGACACTCGAAACTTCATTACGCGCGTGCGAAAACAGGTTCGTGTATGGACAGGAGGCTACCGTAAGGGCGGCTTGATATGCAAACTCCGTATACTCTGCACTACGTACCCGAATGACGAACACCGATGGCTATACTTTGTTCCGTGTGGCAGGTGGGACGGTCGGACTGGGGACGGTACTACTGAAGATTACAACTCCGATAGAGGTCACTACTCTTGCAAACGCGGCGAAACAAAGGGAACGGGAAAGTTCGAGTAGTGTACTGTACTGTAGTGGCTCCACTCTTGAGTTTATGCTCACAAGGGGCTGTTTTGACGTATTATGTGGTTGGGTAATTTCTGCAGCGGCAGCGAGCCCAAAGACTGGTGCAGAAATAGTCTTGCAGGGTCACGCTTTTCGTATCGACATTTGTTTGTTTGTACTCGATTCGCAGTAGGCGCTGATCGCGTCGATGTTAATGTCTTGAACAATGGGTGGAAGGGACCGCTATCCTTTATGGCGATATGGCCATGGCGCTGAGCCAGACGTCGGCGAGTCAAGGCACAGATGAATTGGCCTGTCTTACGCCAGGGGTGGAAGTCTGGGCTGATTTGAGCCGGCTGTACCATACTTTCCGCCAATCCTGTGTGAAGTTGATGTGGTTGAGGATGTAAAAACAAAATTTGAAGAATTAACCAATGTTGATTCGTGATTCAGGGTGGGGAAGCGATGCAGATATGTACCACTGCTATAGGCGCAGCTCGTGCTCGACCTAGGGTGGAGGGGTGCACGTGCTATTTAGCGTGGCTACTGTTCTGTACTAGAGGGTTCGAGGAGAGCAATTTCCGCGGCAAGTGCTCTCACCCTTTAGTGGTGTGGCTACAAAAACATAATATTGAGTGACAGGTTTTCCCTTTAAGTTTATATCCGGCCGCCCTGGTCAGCCAAGAGTTAGTTGTACCCCTAAATATCAACAAAGCAGACCGAGGGTTGACTTTGAAACACCAGCCCGTTCTGCCTCGCCAAGGCACCCTAGGACAAGCGTCAGACTTTCAAGTGGCCCCTCTGACCCCGGAAGACGGTGTCAAGCCGTCGCAGCGTCGGAGAAGGCTCCAGCGTCGAGTTGTCAGCCGCTGACCCGCGGGACCCCTGTAGGCGACAACAGATGCGCCACGATTCCCCTCGCTTCTGGTAGGAACGAGTTCAGGGCAAGTGACACCCCGAGCGATGAAGACATCGAAATTGAAAACCGCAACGGTAGCAACGAGCCCGCGGGTAGTATTTAATCGTGGGATAGCTCGCAATCGAATTGTAGCTTGACAGAGACCCGGGCTCCGGCTTTATTTCGTTCCTATGAGAGCGCAGCTGGGACGACCGATCTGCAGATTTAGGAGGTCGGAGATCTGTCGGAGATGGAAAGGTGGATCTTGGTTCCCGACCTTCCCGGCTCATCAATATTGTTTTGTTGACAAATCATTTTCCTGGAAAAACACAGGTCTTTGTCAAATGAACCTCACCAAGAATCGAGGAATTTGATCGTACGAGTTACGAGTACACGATGAGAGTAGGCGGCTACTGCTGCTGTTGTACCAGGTTAGACAACTTCTAAAAGAAGGTCCAAGCGAGGGGGTGTCAACGTTCTGAGAACAGTCAGCATCAGACGATCTGAAAGCTGACACGGAGGTAGTTACCTTGGCTGGCATGATGCAGTAGTATATCTAAATGGGTCGGGTCTGAAATATCTCGCGATCTTCGATACTCACTTTCACAGCTCCTGTTTACCTGGTACATTGGTACTTGTTTGCTCATCCTGGATACCCGCTCGTATCTTTCACATTACTGTTCCACAGTCGGTTGTTAGGAAAAGCTGAGCATGTGCGATGGAGAAGCTCGAGGACAGAACGTATATGGCCAACAATTAATCGATGCAAATCTCACGCGCCATAAACCGCGGAAATTCACAAATCAAGCGGTTAATTCGCCTGAAGCATGTTCATTTTGTTGGCATCCAGGTGACAGTCGCTCCGTTTGGAAAAACAACGTTTTGGCGAGAAATGCAACATCGCAATTTAAAATTCACGAGTTTTCGAATACGTAATCACGATCGACGAAAACAGTGCCATGCTTATCCTGGTTTACTCGAGTTTCTTTCAGGTTGAATGGCGGATAGTCTCAACTCAAGCGTGTATGCTTGCAACCAAGTTCGGTGTGTTCGCTTTCAGAGGACAGCAGCTTGGAGTGACTGCCTGGAAGGATATGAATCCGTTCGGAATTGCTGATTTCGCGAGGAAGGCGAGAGGTCATGCAAGGATACACATCACTTTGCAGTTTGTTCTCGGAATCTTTAACTCGTTCAATGTTCGTAACTTGTTACTGAGTAATGGGCGACTCCAAGGGGAGTCGCAATTTAACTTCGATTCCGAGCTGGCCTTACAATGTTGTAAGGTCTACTGTCGATTTCAGGTTTATCGTTCTTGGAGTCATGTCCACAGTTGGCATTGAGATACCACGCAAACACCACGCGGCAGAGAGTAGAAGACACAACACGTGCCGCTAGAACCAAAGGAAGGTTTAAGCAATTGCTTTACCGTATTTCGTGCCCTACGGATATCTTGCTCGTCATTCCGAAACGTTAGCAACATAGTAAAGTAATAGCAGGTAGTTGAAACTGCCGCTTGCTCACGCTAACCATTAACCAAAAACGACAATCCTAGCTATTCATATACGGGGGATAATTTCGAAGTTGCACGAGAGGAGCTGAAGGGTCTGGTTTAGACCAGGTTTTGCGCCGTCTTCGAAATAACCCGAGGCGAGGTCCACTTCTCGGTGCATTGTTTCCTGGACGCGCCTCACCTTGCTCACCCCTTCAGCCTCTGCCGGGAGCGGCGTCGGCGTTGTCAATTTCGTATCGTGGCGGCTCCTGCTAAATCACGGTGTTGGCCAAATTTATGTTCCGAAATGTCAAGTGCGTAGTCGTACGTGTACAAACTTAGCACTCTAGGCTGTCCAATAACAAACTCAGCACTCTAGGCGCACCTTTGAAGAAACGGACTCCTGATTCTGACGGTCCGAGTTCAAAACCCGGCATGCCCTTCGTTTCCCGTTATCTTTATACAAAATTCGCACGTACACCTTTCTCCCCGTTTTGTTCGTCCGAACCTGATGCCTGGAGTTTGAACCCCGGCGTGCCCTCGACCCCCCGGTTTTTTGGCACATTCACTTTACAACGTTTTGTTTTCGCTTGGTGTGCATATGTCGACACACCTAAGTTGCTCTCGGATGAGTGTCTACATACTGCAAATAGCACTAGGTCTATATTTGATTTTTGCTGGATACTGCTTGCTGCTGCACAACGTAGATCACACGCATGCTGTAGTTCTACGGCTTGCTGTTTGTCGTTATACTGCCGCTGCTACTTGCTGTTGTTGTGTTTATGCGTACGAGCAGAGCGGCTACGTCGGTTGTATACCGTGTATACTTCTGCAGCTGCTGCTTCTGCCGCCACCGCCCAAAAGGTTGTGTATAATACGTAGGGCTGCTGTACGACCAGCTACAATACGAGACACGGGATTCTGTGTGTTTCTTCATGTTCGGCGTTCCTTCTCTGCACTCAAACATAATTAATTTTTGCACCCCACTTGGCAGTACGTAATGTCGCATTTACGGCCTCTGTTTGCCTATGACATCCTCGACCTTTACGGGCATGCGCGGAGCCGTAGGCGGGCGGTTGTTTTTCTTTATGTTCAGCTTTCGTTCTCTGCACTCAACCGTGTTTCTTTCTTGCGCCCCCTTTGGCAGTACGTAATATCGCATTTATTTACGGCCTCTGTTTGCCAATTGCATCCTCGACCGCTACGGCCATATGCGCGGAGCCGTAGGCGGGCGTCATCCCGACGCGGCAAAACCTCCTTGTATCCTGTGGTATTGCTTGTATGTACCTGTACGAGTACAGTATTCTAAATTTTTATTTATGTTTGGCCATCCAACAATGTGCCGCGTGAGCTTTACTTCAACCACTCACTAACATTCCAGAAAGAAGAAAATATCTTGTTGCTGTCCGTTCACGGTGCACAGAGTACGCTGTTGGTGTGCCGTGAGAGATATCCAACAGATACTATTAATAAATAGATGTTTGCAACTTGGGGACACTTCGCCAATTTTATCTGCAGCAAAAGTAACAAAGTTTTTCACGGTATGTTGACTGGACGGTATTGACGGTAACGGCGGGACGGGACGGGATGGGACGGTAAGTCCGTCGTAAAAAATGGTCCCGTCGTCCCGTCCCGTCGACAAAACCTATACACCGTCGAAACATACCGTCCGGTCCCGTCGTCAAAACTCAAACCCATCGTCCCGTCCCGTCGTCAAAACTTGAATTTACCGTCCCGTCCCGTCGTCAAAAATTGAATATACCGTCTCGTCCTGTCGTGAAAAATGTATTTACCGTCCCGTCCCGTCGTGAAAAAAAAATATAATACCGTCCCGTCCCGTCGATAAAAAAAAAAAAATATATATATATACCGTCCCATCCCGCCGTCAAATCATTTCTGTCTCTTGAAGATGTCGTGATGGCCGTGGCCACGTCTTCTTTCTTCTGGCAATGCCTGCTGTCATCCACGAGTACCTGGTACCTATTTACGTATATGCCATACAATATCATATTTATAAAGATGAATGTACTATTAATAGTATCATTAACAATACATATAATGATATGATCCGTATAATACCCAAAGAAAACAGACTGAATGATCGGGGGGGGGGGGTGACGGCTTGGAGCGTCACCAACCATTGTCCCGGTCTACCACGATAGATGTCCTTGACATGACACATTCCATCACCTATATAACGACTGTAATACTCATGTTTCGTGCCGGTGTATCAAATGGCTACGTACACGAACTCCGTACGACACTCCATCACAGTAGCCCACCCTGAATAGTCGTAGATGCAGATCCCAAGACAATCAAAGGATGTCAGCAAAACGTCCAGAAATTGGGAAGGGGATCGAACATTCGGCCATTGGAAGCAAACGAAAATGATATTATATTCATAGATTCCTCCACACCACGTAATAATGAGGCGTATACGCCTCAGACAAGAGTTAAAACCCTACGGTGGATCTCACGAATATTGGAACTCGAGGTCGGGTGTGCACTTCCTTGCGAAATACCAAGAACAATCGGGCTACGAAAACGCGAAGGGCAAAGCAACTGAGCGCGAGGATGCGAAGGCACACGGGATAAAGGTATAGACGCGGAAAAACGTCAAGAAGTAGAAAAGAAAAACATGTCAAGCTGTGAAGGGTCAACAAATTTGGGGCCTGTAACGCGGGGCCTAAGAGGCGGGCGGTTGGGCCATTTGGCAAAAATCAAGAAGAGAGAAAGGCAGGCACGCTGCCTAAAACAATGACAAGGTCCGCAACGTTGGACCTGGAAGGCTGACGTGGGGCCATTGGTCGAAAGGCTAAAGAGAAAGAACCAGTAGGCTGGGAAGTAATGGAAACAGGGGTCGCAATGTGGGACCTGGGAGGCTAGCACGAGGCCTTTGGTCCCAACTGCAGAACGGAAAACCGAGGCTACCAAAATAAATCGCGAGAACGCGGAAAAAAACCACACCGAACTGGTGGGACTGACAACACCGAAAGGGTGGTACTGGAGGCGTGAGGCACGCCGGAAAGCTGAAACGGGGGTCAACGATAGGGTACCCCTACAAGCTAGCTGGGTACAGTACCAGGGAAACAAGAAACACACGCGGTGAAGTCACCTGACCTAAGCAATACACAAAGACAAACTTAACTGAAACGTTGACACAAACCTCAGAATGCACTAATGGAAGACGGAACGATAGTCAACGACGACGTTACACCGTGAGGAGCTATCTTATAACGGGAACAATGTCGGCCAACGTAGAGAGGCGATTCAGCCGTAAACAAAGCAAGAAGATACTCGTGCAGCTCGAAGTGCCGCTGGAAGTCTCTATTTCTAGAAAGCAGGTAGGGAATAGGAAAAGACAGGAAGAAGAAAGCCGTAGCTGGGCACCATAAGTTGGAAACACGGTGTCGATAGCGTGGAGCAACCCCGGGAGGCTAACGAAAAAGGTAGCAAAAACAGAAAGTATGCAAGTCATGTCACAGCGATGTATTATACGGTAGCCTGAAAAGGGGGATCCATAACAAGGGGCCTTGAAAGGCTAGCTCGAAATAACTACTGGCTACACTATTGATAGGTACGTAGACGATGTTCGTCCTAACAGAGCGGGTTGACCGATAAGATGAAGGAGGGTCGACAGTAAAGAATTGTTCTACGATAGCCCCCCCAATTTTTCTTTAACGAAATCACCGGTTTTGAAATCAGCTCACGGCCGTATCTCCTGAAAGACGGTGCCCCTGGCCACCCAGACGTCATCGTTCGATAGTCCTTCACAAACAAAGAAATTATTGGAATATATAGTTTTTCATAGCATCCTTCCTCGTGTCGAACAGCCATGAAACGTTCGTTAACGAAGAGCGCTGGTTTTGGGGGGGGGGCTGTCGTAGAAGCAGACGAAGCGACTTATATGAGCTGCGAAGCCAAACAGAGGTCGAAAGCACAGGTCGCTTGCGACAGATACGTCGAAAAAGACAAGAAAACTCGGAGGCACAAGAGGGGACAGACAGCCTATGGCCTGCACAGTCAGGACGGGTTGCAAGGCCAGGACGTAGTCCGGTGTCGTTTGACCCTAGGGGCAGGTATGCCAAGAACTAAGAAAACATTGTCAAGAGGAACAAGACCTGAGGAACGTATCGTTGGAACGTTGCGGCAGGTGCGCTGAAAAAGACCAAAGGAACAGACCTGTCGGCTGCAAAGCTGGAACAGGGTTCGGTGACGGAGAATCCTTGGGATCAGGTACAATTAAACAAGAAGAACGTGGGTCAAGCAGAAACGATAAATGGGCACGGGACCGCTGATGTGGGACCTTTGAGGGCTCTCAAAGTGGAACCAATGGACTACAACGTGCGACCTCATCACGGTAGTAATCGCTGGAATGCCCAACTAGCTGGGGTTAACGTGTAACGAAAATCTTCGGGGGCAAAACAAGTACGCCAAGAAGTAAGAAAAGGGATAACGAAAGAAAGAACTCGCGCCTCGCGAAAACAAAAACAAAACAACGCGGGAAGCGTCTATGCTTCCACCAAGGGAAAACGAGACTGTGCAAGCCATAGCGTGGTACAAAAGAAAACCCCAATTTTTCGTCGGTCTGCACGAAACGTAGGCAGGCTACACGGGCGGTGGAGAAATGGAAGTAAAGGCACAAAGGCGGACACTCGTCGAGCTGTAGAAAACAAACAGAACGGAAGGCGCAAGTTCAAGACCAAAGTGAATCATCGTGATGTCACCGAAAAAAGAACAAAGGCTACCTTGAATGCGGCGAATAAGACAGAAGGCATACTACGATGTTGAAACATTTATGGATCAACCAGGATAGTCATACTTGGAGGGGCTATATTGGAGAGCCACGAGAAGATAATACTGACTCTACTGAAAGTTGCAGGTAGGTTCTTTTGAGACAGTACGGTCCAAAGCTAGTATGTACGCACACTATCATAGGCGTTCAAGAACAAATTATCGCAGAAAAGGGAAAAAGGGTAGTACTGCCGATGATAGTTGCCTGCGCACATCTATACCGTTGACCCCTTTAGAGCCGGAAACGGTTTTTGGGGACAAAACTACTTGGAGATAGTGTGGGATACTTGTTTCGGGTAATAAAAGGGTTGAGGAACAATTGTGCCCAGAGATGGCAAGAAAAACATATAGTGCCCGCGTGGCACGAACGCGAAAACGGAACGGTCTGGGTTCCGAGCATGCACGCATTATAGAGATGGCAGGGTATACGTTCCCATCCGGCACACGGGGCAGGCGGAAGAAAGGCCAAGACAGCAATAGGAGGAAGTAAAACTAACACGAATTCGCAGCTCATACTGTGAGAAAGGCAAAAAAGGGGGTTGTGAAAACAACGTAGAATCCAGAAATGCCACAAATCCGCATGCACATGGCGCAGGCGATATCTTGGCTGAACAATAATTGGACGAAACAAGGCTAAGGACTGAACAAGAATGAGGCGAAACTAGAACGATTTCGCGGGCTGATACCAGAAGTAGGGTAGAGGGGGGGGCATCAACTAAGTTAAACGTAGATCCTAACAATGCACACGGTGCAAGCGGAGTTCAGGCTAAGAAAGGATCAGGCGAAACTACCACGGTTTAGCGGGATGATGCTATAAGTGAGCCTAGAGGGGGTGCATGAACAAATGGTGGGCCCAGAATTACTAGTTAAATTTTTATGGCGTCAAACTCTAGAAAGCTGGCCTACTACTGTAGAGACATTCCTCTTGGAAACTAAGATACGAAAAACAAGAACAATGCGCGAAAGCACATGAATGCCGAACCGAGAAGGGGAGGACTTGTGCAGAGCGATTTGATGATAAGCAGACAAATACAACGCCTCAAATAAGCACCTATGGCGTACGTAGTGAATACAGTAGAGGAAAGGCCAAGACAGATATACCACAGCTGCAGCAAGGCAAAAGACGGCAGGTTTGCGGCCTAGTCACGAAAATGGGGCAAGCTCAACAGGCGGGAAGCAGAAGACGGGACCACAACAAGCGATCGGCCTAGTGACGAGAACGGAACGAGCTAAAACGATGGCTGGTAGGCCAGACAGAGTAGCACACCGATACAAACACGCATATATCCGTGCTGGTCAAAAGCGGAGCAAACCGAAAAGAAAAAACAAAAAGAAGAAGTACCTCGAAACTAACCTAACAACAGAATCGAAACTACAAATTCAATGCGTACGCAAGGCCCAAGAGGCCTGTTTGAGAAGGGGGGGCAGCAGGACTACGGATTAGGTGAGACTGAACGTGATGATACCCTTCCAGAAAATCTCCCTGTCTCGTGGCGTTGCAGACTCGCGGAACCGTAGTTGATGCCCCGCGAAGTTGTGTAGTAGACACGCCGACGGTTGATCTTGAGATCGGTAGGTGTAGGGGCTTGAAGAAAACTCGGATGAAGAGCGGCCGAATGTCGTGAAAGGGTGTGCTGCAGTGCTCCGAGCGCAAGATGGTGACGTCGTAGCGTTCGCGAAAGATGCAGTAGGAGCGCTGTTGACGGTCGATAATCCGGTAAAACGCAATGAGTGGTCTTGAACGACTGCGTTGAAGCGCTCCGAGCGCGAAACGGTGAGGGTATGGTGTTCGCGAATGATGCGATAAGAGCGCTGTGGGGGTAAAAGACGAGGCTGTAGTAGTCCAATCTGGTAGGTCGAAGAAGGTGTCGTGGCCGTGGGTGCTGTAGTTGTCATTAAAAACGTGGGCCGGTGAAGATGTCTGCAGCGTCCGCGGCGGTCCAATGAGCTTTTGCGCGGTGTAGACAATGGCACGGTATCTGGAAAAGTCGGTGAAGAAGGCCCAAAGTCGTCGGCGATGGCGATGCCGCCGGGGGCGGTGGGTGACACCTTGAAAGGGTAGGCCTATAGGCGCGCGGTGGATGCAGAGGTCGGTGAAATATGTCCCGGTTGGTCGGCCCTGGCGGTGGTGGTGACGGCGGAGTCGGTGGTAGTGGTCAGGAAAAGGGCGCCTCGTCGTTGGTAGAGTCATGAAGGGGCAGACAGAAACTCGACGGTAGTGCTTGTGGAAGACCGCGGCGAAGCTCAGGTGAAGGTGAAGCTCTGGTGAAGGTGGAGCTCTGGTTGCGAAGCTCGGGTGGTGACGAGGCTCTGGCCGCGGAGTAGTCGCACGGCGGCGAGGTTCAGGTAAGACTCTCGTGAAGGTAGAGCTCTGCTCGCAAAGCTCCGGCGATACACGAAGCTCTGGTCGCGGAGTAGTCGCGCGGCAGTGGGGAAGTCGATTATCTTGATAGTATCAGGGTTCTTTACGGTGCGGTTTTTCCTATCGGTTCGGTGCGGTTCGGTGCGGTTGACCGCACCTAACCAACCGCACCGAACCGCACCGTAGGAATGTTTCCC
>JAYJME010002352.1:0-13897 GCA_036873775.1 Costaria costata
GCGGGGGGGGGGGGGGGGGGGCGCGAAACACCCAACTCCTACATGTCGTACTTGGAAAAACAGCAGCAACGGTCGAACGACACGAGATTAGGATACCTCAAAAAAACAAAATGGTAACGCTGACAAGACAACCTCACACGCAAGAATTAACAAAATGCCTTGATATGACAACTCAGCAAAATCTCATGCCACACATCCCGCAAGAAAAGAACCACTTCCCCACGGCAGGGTATACTAGGGTCGCGAGCGTTTGGCCGTTTCGCTGTGGTGGCCGAGGAACCCAGTGATCGTGTTCTCCAAACCTCGTCACCTTCGAATTTAAGGCCCCCCTCCGGGCAAAAAATATAAGAGCACCGCAGTCAACAAATTCGCTTTTCTTTTTTCCAACTTGCAACACTATTTGTGGGATGATATAATTTCGACATTTCAGGGCTCCCTACCGAAAACGACATTTCTCCAGTTCTAATGCTCAGACCATCTCCCTCGCGGCAGTTTTAGAGAGCGGTGGTCATAGGCAACCTTTTTGTGTCAGGCGCCGGATCGATCTGACGCGGTTTTCATCATGAAAACGCCTCTTACTAAAAAAAAACACTCCACATACCTCTGCGACCAGTAGACGCGTTTGAAAACTGGAAGTTTTTCATGCTGCTGACACTGTTTTAACTCAGATTTTCGACGACAACGCCGAGGGCTAGTAGGCGAACCTACCTGGGCGTCTAGTTCGACCGTCCGTAGCGTCCTACGCGGCCACAGCAGTGTAGATACGAAACAGGAGCCCCGAAATTATCATAATTCTTGCTGCAAAGTAATTTCTTATCGTCATGCAAACACAGCAACGCCTGCCCTCCCTTGCAGATCCCAGGCCCTCAACACCTCCTAGAGACAAAAAACAACACGCCATACGCTGGTCGGGAGATGGTTTGAGAGGCCTAGTATTGCTGCTGTAAAAAACACGTTTTTTTTTTTGAAGACGTAAGTCGTACTCTTTTTCTTGTTTTGACCGAAGGAACCCCTTAACCCCGATATAGCCGGAAACGGTTTTGGGGGACAAACGTACTTGGAAATAGTGTGGGATACTTTTTTGAGGTGGTAAAAGGGTTAATGTGGGGGGGGAGGGACAAACCCCGGCATACCCGAAATTATAGGAGGTGGGGGGAAGGGGAGTGCTCATGTGTTTCTTGCCTTAGTCATTTGACCACGCATCTCTTTCGAGACAGAGCACCGTTCGTGCTCCTAATGGCGACACTAGTGGCGACTCGCCACTAGCATTTGGGTGCTCATTACGTTTTCCCCAAATATGACATAGAAAAAAATACTCATCTTATCTCACTTATCTTATCTCCTTCCCGTTTCGCCTCTTGTGGCCACCATCCATCTCCTAGAATAGCGATCGTTTTCTCGCTATTATATAGTGTACCAAACTTCTCTCGTGTCACATTCTACTTTCCTCATCTCCTATTAAAACACATGGACACGCGAAGCTGGTCGGTCTTAACGCCGGCTTCCGTTTCTGCTGCTGCCGCTTTATTAGGTGATGCGACTGAGGGGCGGGGTGAAACGGGCCGCGGTGAAAGCGGAAGAGGACGAGGATGACGCGGAGGAGGATGGCGAGGTCGACGAGGGGTCTGGGGTTGTCTCCGCTTTGACTGGGGTCTTCGCGAATGTGAGAACCGCCGCGCGGGGTTGTGATTGACGGCTTGCATGTAGCAATAACACGCAAGATAGCACACACCCTGGGATGGGTTTTGGAGACGAGTTTATCCGAAACAAGGGGGGCACAGACAACGAAAATGACGATTTTGTGTCTCGTGGAAACCTTTTCATAGACGCATCGCTCGCCGTTATGTTTGCACTCTCCCTATTAGACGCGGGTCGACGAGGGAAAACCATGCTGGGCTCTTCTCTCGATAGAAATGCAAGGCACGCACCGTAGTGGGGAGGGGGGAGAAGAGCCTGCTTTGTGACCCTACAGTAGATCTGACTTACTGCTAGGAAGGCAGCTAGAGTAGAAGGACGAAGATAATGAATAGGATGGCAAAAAAGAAAAAAAAAAAAAGTGACGATGAAATCAGCTTGGAAATTCTTCCGGGGAATAATTGTGTTTTCTTGCTTGTTACGCGGTATCTATTTAGCTCTTTCATGTTTGGGGGCGTGTTCGTAGCGTGTTGATATTTTCACTTGAGTGGATGCCCAGAGCTGCGTGGTATGTAACACTTTTAAACTACTTGCCCCGAAGATAAGGCCGCCCGTGTTACAACTCCTTATTCCAGTGAAATCAGTCTAATGTCCCTGGGTAGTAGTCTAGGTTACCTACGCCAGATTTAGGCAAGGAAGCTTCCCCAGTTTGCATCAGACCACGAGCAGTTAAAAGGATTGTTGACCACAAGCGTTGGAAAGGTCGATCACGCCTTGTACGGGGAAGCCAACCTGCACCTGCAGACAGGTACGATGCCCAATAAAACGCAAGCATCGTCTCCGACCAGGAGGCGGACGGTGCGCTGGACTCTATGTACGTCTGACGACTGTTGCGTGCAATCAGCACTACGTCTCCAAGGAAGCTGACCTTGCCGTAGCTGTTTTCTGTTGCAACTCGTACAACGTGTATATCTGGTACCTACGTACGCTGAGTTCGCTTTTATCTTTTGCCTAAGGTGTACGATTTTCTTGGGGTATTGTGTATATTATTCTTTTTTTTTCTTTTGTTTATCCCGAGGTATTCTTCCACTCAAGAGTAATGCTTGGGTCCTATGTTGATTTTTGATGCAACCAATCAGTTTTCTCCGGAGGATCTTGTTCGTTATAACTTGGGACCACGAATAATGGATTTATCTTGTCCTCAGAACTGGCAACATGGACGAACAGTCAAACTAAGACTCTGAAGAAACGGAAAACTACTCCAGAAAGCTCTCGGAAATCTCCGGGGAGCATCCTGACGAATCTGCCGGTGTTTTCGACCGTCCCGTCGATTAAAACGAGTTTCATACTTCAAGCTGAAAAAAGTCAGTCCTTAGAGCCCAAAATATTTTCCCATAATAGTTGGGTCTAACGCTTCTAAATGAGCCTTCTTTCTTTTTTTTTCAGAAGTTACTCTTACACTGTTCTAACAATATGGGGAATTTTCTCTTGCGACTGCATCTTTTTTTTTGTTTTTCTTATCTATATCTGTGCCATACTTACATCCTTCCTCCCCTTGAATCGCAGATGCCACCGGCGACACGGGTGTACGTGCTGCTGCTGTTGTTGATCACCGCCGTTGACGTTTCCGTGGGCACAGTGATCGACTCCAGCAACACTTTCTCCATGGACTGGGGGAAAACGATTAAGGTCAGCTGGAACGAATGGTCAAGAAACGGAAAATATATATATATAATAATAGTCCAAGATAGAATCACATGGATGGATGGATGAATGGATGGATGAATCAACCCCATCAATCAACCAAACGAAGTCGACACCCTGCTCGCATGAATAGTTCGCTGCTGACAAAACCTAACGAAAGCGACCCCGTACTCGTTCTTCCAAAATATCGAGCGAAATCGAGTGACAGATAATCAAATCCGTCTCCCTGTACCTGTACAACGACGCTTGGTGACCACAGTTACATATTAATACTAACAGCATCAATCAATAATTAACCAGCGCGAGTTCCTAGCGAGAGGTACCCTATCTTATTAGACACGCGTCATTTACATCCATCTGCTGTTGCTTCTTGTGTCTTGTTGCCCGGACGATGACTTCTGATGTCGACTCCCAGCTGTTATCGGCGTGTTTTCTTAATTTTTCCGCGTCCAGTTTGTTCAACTAACCCCATCCCTAAACCCTAAGCTCAACCTTAACACTACTAACCCTAACCCTGTCCCTTTTTTACAGTGTCCCGCGTCATTCAGTAGTCTCAACCTGTGTGCCCTTGGTCTCGTCTTGTTCTTCTCGAACCTCTCGAACGCACACAGTTGACGACACTTACAACTATTCACCGGCGCGAGCTCCCAGCGAGAGCAGTTCATCTGTTGTTGCTTCTGGTGGTTTACCGCCCGCTGATTTTGGTGTATTTTATAATTACGAGAGAGTTTAAGTTTCTAATTTCGACGGCGCCAAAACAAAAAAAGAGAAACCCTTTCGCGCCCACTCAAGCGTACAACGTACGCCATACGCCCCACACGGTATACTGTATCGAGTTCCTTTTTTCGGTTTGTCATACCTTCCAGCAACGCACTCAACTTGACGACAGTTACAAATATCCTTTAGACTGCTGCAACAGTTCCTGCTTCGGCTGCCGCGGCGGGCCGTCCCCAGTAGTTGAGCCGCGCTGCGGTCGGGGTTGGCTTGGCCTTTTTTGAGCCGATTTGTATAATCTTACAATATTATTGTGTATTGGGCCTAGCTTACGACGCGTGTTGTAACACCGTTGGAGTAGCACCGAACTTGTATATAGCGACAGCTAAACTATATTTTACCGCGTCCTGTGTATTCATTCATCCCGTGTGCGTTTTTTTTTTTGTCTTGGTCCTGTTCTCCTCGCCCTCTCGAACGCGCAGGGGTTGAACCTGTGGCGTCCACTGACATCGCTCATCTACCTGGGGCCTTTGTCGATGAGCTGGCTCACCAACGTTTACTTCCTGACGCAGCACGGCACTCGGTTGGAGCTGGTCAGCGGGACGGCCGAGCAAGTGATATTCTTGCTCGTCGTGGTGAGACGGGTTTTATTGATCGAAGCGCATGCAGCGTTTTTTAGTCGGATTTTTTTTTGTCGCGTGCCTGTGCCGATTGTCCAGTCCACCTTTCTCGAGACCAATCGACTGAGCATCGGCAGATGCAACAACTACAGTAGAAGACAGCAGCAGTAGGATTCGTCTTCGATTTGGGGCATTCTTCGCTCTTGCTTCCCCCATTCATCACAGAGTTTTTTTTTGTTTGTCGTAGGTCCGCTTGTTCAGTTGTGGTGTCTTTGCCTAGACCCTTTTTGCAGATTGTGGTGCGTGCTGGGCGCGTGCTGGTGTCGTTTTGGATTAGAACGCCCTCTGTTCGGGTGTTCACGAGCCGCGCTCGGAGCTTGGTACATACAGGCACCGCTTTCAATCGGCTATTTAGTCATGTATACACTTCACACGGATTAATTAAACACACCTCAGCTGTGAGATCGAGGATATCGTCGAATCTGATACTCTTTGCAAGCTAAGTGTGTTAAAAATACGATACTGACATCGATAGTACTATAGACGGGTTTATATGACATCATGAAGGATGCAGGTGCCATTCTGTGCGCGACGACTATGGCCTTACAAGGAAGGACGCACACGAGAGTGTGGCCGCAGCAACTTCAACGTCGACGTAAAATCGCCCCCTCCGTTGCTTGAACGTGTCTGCTTGTCAGGGTTCTCTGCTGCTGATGCTGGGGCCGTTGATTGGCATGCCCTTCCTGTCCACTCCCATGGTAGCTGCGCACACATATGTCTCCGCGAGGTGAGCTAAACGGATCCAGCCTATACCTGGCATTTATACGTATATTCTGGATTGTTGTGGGAGAAGGGTTTCCTTGTTTGCAGGGATGCACGTTGCCCCAAATTTTCGACAAGAATTTACCTGTAGCACAAAAAAAACGAACATTTACTTTTGCTGCCGCTGTTACCGCGAAAAAGAACCGCTGTTTACGCCGGATGTGGTTTTCACAACCAGGGGATGCGCGATTTGAGAGGTTTTCCAATATAGATATATGAAGGCGTTTTCGTACAGGGGAAGCTACGCCATTTTGTTATATCCCTTCGTGTAAACCGTTACCGGTAGTAGCGTACATCCCTGCTTATTTGCGATGCGTACGGAGAGCAGGCCGCTGCATTCCACGGTGGTCTTCTTCGTCTTCTTCCCCTTCACAGGCCGAGTAGAACTGACACATTTATGTGTGTTCCCGCTGTGTAACGTTTCCGTTGACTCATGGTGTCAGCAGGACGTCGATGTGTCTCCATCTGGTACGTACCGCGTACAGCAGTATCGTGTTTGAGCGGTACAGGAAAAAAAAGAAAAAGTCGCATGCCGCCTACTTATGGTACCGGCGATGCGCAGCCGCTCGTAACTGCTAAACATTGCTTTGAATTAGTGAAGGATTTTAAGGGTTAACATCCGCGACGCTCGGCGGCGGCCGCTGTTATAGTCTACTTTTTGTGGGCGGGTATGTGTTGAGTGGCGTTGGCTTTTTAGTCGATGGGGGGGGGGGGTACATGACGTACATGACGTGTAATTGCACCGGAACACGGCGTATATATAATTTGCAGGGCTCTTTTCACGGGTGATGACCCCACAGGGCCCATGACCCGACTCGCGGTTCGGAGGTTTTCGAAATCTCACGGGTTGGGTTGGGTTGGGTCGGGTCTGGTCGGGTCGGGTCACCCTGACCGACCAGGTAAGACCCGACCCAACCCCACCCGCGAGGTTTGACGCGACCCGTGAACAGCCTTTTGACAACGTGTCCGGACGGATCTTCCAGGGGTCGGGCTGTTCCATACCATATTGCACGATATCGCGGGCTAGAAAGCACTTCTCAGTGGAATTAAGGCACGGCCGTAGACCCAACCCAGCCCCTAAAGCTGTAACCCTGACCCGAACCCGCACAGTACTCGTGGCCATAACGGGCGAAAACTTGCCGGAAACGCGGCTGCGCCGCTTTCGCATAGAGCGAAACATTTCCGCACTGCGGACCACGATTCCGAAGTGCGGACCACGATTTGCTCTCTTGGCCAGTAAGGGGGAGTAGAAAATTGCCGGGGAAAATTCGTCCGGACATTTTAGTGGGAACTGCCGGTATTTTGAACGCGCTTGGAAGGGTACATGCCGTAGGATTTCGGGTGCATGGCGTGTGTAATTTAAGCTCTTGCAGTAAGGCTCGTCGATCACAAAGCCATCCTCTCCGCCGGTCCCCTAACAGCATCATCCTCCCGGCTGGTGTGTTCTGGCCATTGCTGTATTAATAGTAAGAAAAAACGTTGGATGTGTTTGTTTGTGGCTTGCGCAGGATGGACCCTCTGGGAGAGGTGCAGTTCCAGTTCCTCAGGATTCCCATGTGGACGCTGCCGTTCGCGCAGATGGGAGGTGAGAGCACGCGGTCGCGGCAATCGTTTTCTGCTGCATCGGGTTGCTCTAGGCGCACTTTGTGTTGTCCCTTGCTAGGACGCTTGCTTTCAGAAGCAAGGAAATGGCAGGTGGGGCTCAGTGCTCTTGCAGCCGGCGTATTATACACAAAAAAAGAGAGAACACGACACCTTAACACTCCTACAGGTCAGAATCGAAAACAAACCGGAGGGCGGTGTGATCGCTGGACGAAGTAAGAAAAAAACTATTTTTTTTTATTTTAATTTTGCTTGATTTTCGACTACTACCCCCCCCCTCATCTAAGAAAAAAGATGTATGCGGTGGTTCCTTTTTTGTTCTTGCAGCACTCCTGCTTGCAGCGAAAGAGTACTCTGCTGCCATTTTGGCCGTGAGGGCAGGAAGTATAGCTGTCCGGGGCGTAGCCTATTGGTAAGAGTCTGTGATGGAGGCACACTGAGGCACACTGGTAACCTCTTTGAAGGCAGAGGCAACTCAAGCTGCGGCAACCGCGAAACCCCGTGATGACTGAGGCATGGTGTTGTTTACCGTTACATTGACCGGAAGCTTGATGCTAAAATACGACAGCGAGCTCGTACAAAAAACAAATAGTTTTATTTACTTTTGGGCCAAACTTGCAGAGCGTGCCCTCGTCTTTTTAGTTGTGCACACTTTGAACAACCGTTACATAGGCGACAGGTTCAACCACTGCAGAATAGTGTTATCTCTAATTCTGAGTAGTGTGAAGGTGGCTAGATTTCTTAAGGGGCTATAACATAACCCTTTGACCACCGCAAGAATGATCCCGCACTAATGTCAAGTAAATTTGTCACCCAAAAGCGTGGGTGAAGTTCTAAAGGGATTATAATGGTTTCGTATGTTTCCTCACGTTTTTTTTTTGTTCGGTTGAACCACCATGTTTGTCACCGTGCGATCTTTGCAAATATTTTGGCAACAGCCGCTGTGCTGCAGGAGGAGGGGCAGCCCTTGGCAATAACCCTTTTATTTTATACCGTTGCAAAATAGTCTTGACTCTAGTTCCAAGTGGTTTGTCCCTACAAGGGTGGGTGCGGTTCTTAAGGGTTTAACGGTTTCGTCTGTTTCCTCTCTTCTTTTTTTTTGTTCTATTGAACCGCAATGTCGTCGTGCGAATGGTTGCAAATACTATTGGCAACAGCCGCCGTGCTGCAGGAGGAGGGACAGCCCATGGCGGCCATCCCTCATCTCGTGGGCATCCTGTGCGGTCACGTGTACCACTTTTTCACCGTGGTGCACCCGCTCATGGGGGCTAAGCGTCGGGTGGGAGCTCCTGCGTGGATGAAGCGGCGTTTGGATGGCGGGGACAACCCTAACTTCATGGAATCGTCTGGAGATGGTGGGTGCATCAGATAGGCACAACTGTAGCAGTAGCAGTAGCGGCATCGTATATAATTACCCTCTGCACACACTCTCGCTAACGGTGGTATATTAGGGCGTTTCTCTTGATTTTTTGTTCATTTTTTAGTTTTTCAAAAGACCGCAGTCGACAGTTTTCAGTGAGATACTTCATGGCATCATCTGGTCATGGTTGGTGCATGAGGTAGACACAGCACCAGCAGTGGCAGTATCGTTAGTTAGCCCGCTGCACACTCCCGAACCCTAATTCCACGGAATCGTCTCACGACGGTGGGTGTATCAGATAGATATATGTATCAGTAGCCCGCTCGGAACTCTCGAGCTTAACCCTGTTGGGACCTAGCAACAGAACAGCGACAAAACAACGAGCAGGGTGGTCTGATGAAACCGCCCTTTATGGCGTGAGCGCGCTCTACAAGTAGTGCCGAGCAGCGTGCGTGTCGTGCGACTCGTTGCGTTGAACTTGGGGTGCTGTACCTTCAGCTACAATACCCTACCCCATTATATGCTAGTGTCAGGTTGCTTCGTGTGGCTTAAGCTGTAGTCGTCAATCAGTCTCCACGTTTCTCTGAAACCCCAAAGGAGTTAGTGAATGAATACGCAGAGCGTTTTTTTTTCCCTCTAACAGGGGACTTCACAGGGGGAGAATTGGCATTAAAAAGTGACGATTACCGCAATGGCCACTGCGTGATTGGGAGACGATTCCAAAAAAAGGTGTCCGAGTTAAAACTCCAGGAGTCGTACGGCCCCGGCGCAACATGATCCTCCCCGTGCTGCTGGGCGCTCACGCTGCTCGTAGACGATTATTAACACCAACGTTAGTTACCACTATCATTGGTATCATTGCTTCGGTCGATATTTCGGGGCCCCCAACGGGGTTAAACGTACGTTGTCCAAGGGTGTGCTCGCTAGGGTATATACCGGTACCCGGGGTGTTGGGGTGGGCGTACCGGACATACCGAAGTGGCGAGTACCGGTATCGAATTCGTGCCGAACCTCACCGGAGTGTTCGGTAGGGTGTTGAGTCCGTACCGAACCTTCCCGAAGAGTTTGGCAGGGTATTTATTTGTAGGGTATTTATTTGTAGTGTAATACCCCCGGTATACGTTGGTACCTAAATTGCCGTACCGAACACACCCTTTCTCACGCAAAATGAAAACGTTGTATTGCCCTCGAATGAAATGCATATACGTGCTGTTCCTAATACATTGTGTTGGTTTTTCTAGAAGAAGTGTGTAAAGCGGGACGAGGCTATTTAGTGGTTATACTCGTAGTAAATAACGAGTTTTTTTTTACGAGGTCGGTCGGCCGAGGGGTGCTCTTTTTCGTAAAGCGTTCCTTCTAACGCATGTATGATACCCTGCCCGGTACCACGTACTTTTTCGTTTATATATATATTTACCAGGTTTTTTTTTTTTGTGGTGGGTATTTTTGGTCTCTCGCGCGGGATTTCATCGTAAACTGTGGAGGTTTCCTTCAGCACAAACCCATGGTATACGGCGTGGCGGCAACGTTCTTCCGTGCCTGTCGGTTGTCCTGCGTTAACGTTGTGCAAGTCAAAACAAAATCACGATCTAGATAATCTATTGTAGATCCTATATCTGTCGTTGTGATATGTTGTGCAGGATCTGTGTAGGACAGATCCAGCCCAGGAAACATGTGTGTGCTAGATAGAAAGATCATGCACAGCACACGGCTCCACACCCGGCAACGTTATCTAGGCCATGCAGATCACAAATACCAGGGATCTGTCTGCCTCGAACGACACAGATCGTGAATGGCACTGATGGGGATCTGATCTGTCCGATGTGTGCAACGTTGCCTTGTCCCGCGCTCGTCAGATGACCCTCCGGCGCCAAGGGGGCGCAAAATTGGCGCCGGGAAGAAGAAAGCTAACAAGACCCCACGAGTCGACGCCAAGAAAAGCGCTAAAAAGGAACAGGCCAAGGCTAGACCAGTGCCCGAGTTCCCGACCTCTAGTTGTTCGTAGTAGTGCGATTTTATTCCAGGTACTGGTACAGCAGGTCCCAGGTTTTTTTTATGTGCCTGTTACAAGACCTTGTTGTGTTGCTTTTTTTGCGGGGAACTTGGGGACATAACTGCGTTCCGGGTGGAATTGTTTCGTGCGCCGTGAGAGGTACTTGTCGTTGAGCGTGGAGGCGTGTTGGCGGGGGGAGGGGGGTGAAGGCGATTGGCTCGCCGAATGATAAAGAGCTCTGGCCCTACGCCGAAGAACTAAACTTTATTTAGTCCGGGGGGCCCGTGCTGTTTTTCTTTTTTCGTTGCATTGAGCGAGAGTACCTACGGTGAATAAGGCCCCCCCGAAACAGTTCGGGGGACATCGCTCTCAATTGAACTTAATTCAACCAACCAAAGCTTGCAACGAACGGTGTCCTGAACACCCACTCGTCTCTCCGCCGACCCATGGGCTCGCGCCATAGATGCTCAATTGGCCCTACTCGTAAGAGGAGCTCAAACGGCCTCCGGGGACCGGAGTGTCTTTTGCGGCACTGCTGCACGACGACTGACGATTAGTTTCATGTTGAAAAGGTAGTCAGTAATCTCTTTGCATACCAGGTCCCAGCTTTTTATACGTACAAACGCGCGGGTTTGTTTACGATGGATGTGCGGTCAAATGGAGCTCGTATTGCCGTAAACTATCTACTCCACGTCCCAGGTTTATATATACACACACGAAAGTTTGGTTTGAGCTTTACGGTGCGTGGTCTACTCTGCAGTTGGTGCACCATTGAAAGGTCGCTTGGTGCACCATTGAAACGTCGCTTGGTGCACCATTGAAAGGTCGCTTGGTGCACCATTGAAAGGTCGCGCTGAAGGCGCTCATGGACTTCCCACACCACCGCTACGCGGCGAAAACGCCACTGCCCCAACGCACAGAGCACCATCAGCCCCGTCCTGCCCAGATAACTTATCCGATACAAGTTCCGATCAAACACGTGGAGGCAAGGCTAGCTCGAGTTGGCACATAGCCACGAGAAGCGCCAAACGCCGCCTGAGCCGGCTGCTACCCACGTTAACTTTTTGACTCAACCTAACTCCGATGGACAAAGTACGTGAAGGCAACGCTAGCTCGAGTTGGCACCTACACAGGAGAAGCGCCGAACGTAGTCTGAGCTGGCGGTTTGGCTGCCCACAATTAATAACTTCTTGGCACATTTTGACAATCGCGGTTGTTGTTCCATTCGCGACAAGCCTCCCCGCAAGCGTCCCCACGACAGCAGCACCGTCGTCATCTACAGCAGCAGTAGCACCATCACCATCTACCACCACTGTTTTCATCACGTATCCAATGGAGAACGTCGGCGTCCACAGAGTAACGTGCAACAAGGCTCCTCTTCTCGATTAGCGTCAGCAACCCCGCACCCCGTCTTCGCTCTTCCTCTAACACTCGCTCAACAAACTCGACGGACCTCCTTTTTAGCGTACTGCGGTGGGACAAACCTCGCCCGTACCATCGTGATCTCCAGCAGCAGTATACAGCACAATCTACCACACACAGTTTTGATCACGCATCCAAGAGCTTTCGCTGCGCGTCCTTGAAGTCTTCCTCTTCCTCCTCCAGCGTACGGTGGAACATGCCGCCCCCCTCGGGCTGAGACTGCTCGTACGCCGACCCCAAGAACTCCTTGTCCTTCTTGGTCTCCTCGTCGTACTTGATAAGCTCCTCCCGCGGGTCCTGCACACAAGACACAAAGGACACAGCGACACGGAGGCAACCATGAAGATGCGTACGTACGGAAGTGTGTCGGCATTGGGTGCATGTATTGAAGTAACCGTCGCAGATGTAATGGTACTGCTGTACATTTTGTTTTCAGAGTTATTGGGGCCTGTCTTGTGACCACGGACGTGATTTAGCGTTGAGTTAACGTGACAACAACAACAACAACAACAACAACAACAACAACAACAACAACAACAACATGTTATCCCTGTCTCGTAATTTGTAACCACAGAGCTTGTACCTCTCTAGGACGAAGAATCGGCACGGACACTGGAATCGCTGCATGTCTAGACTTTGGGTGGAAACAACGGTTTGTTGCGAAGAACACACACACACATACCAGTAGTGTACTACCAGGCACTAGGTATGATGTCACGAACACAACTGCAAGCGCGAAAACGGCTCCACAAATTACCGTCACCAAATTCCGCATCCCGTCACATGACCCCCTCCGACACGACAAGCGTCCCTCACGACCTTTGCCCGCCGGGATTTTGCCCGTTAACCCTACTGCATAATGCCGTGGTTACAAGTAGGTAGCCCTTTTCAAGGGACCCTTTTAAGGGAAAACGGTAAATAAGGGACCTCAAACGTATGCGCACCGTTTTCGCCCACTCTTGACAATAAGGTACCGGTACCAACTCTGACATGGGACGTTGGTATATAAGGGGCTTCGTTTCCCGAACGCACAAGCGCCCCTCAAAAGTAGCGCTAACTACTGTACTTCAAAAATGGCCTATACCATCTCTGACAAGGGGCATTGGTATATATGAGGGACCTCCAATCTCGAACGCACCAGGGTCCCGTAAAAGGGGCTCTGCCTACTGTATTGCAACAATGGTCCCCATCTAATTCCGAGTACTTAGTTCGCGAAACGTCGACTGGTGCACTTGTAGAGGGCTGAAAGTTGATACAACGTTGCCCCGATTGCAACTATTACTGGGGAAGATAGTAATGAGGACCAACTGTTCTTAGCAAAAACAGGTGAATATACAGTATGGTTTTTTGTGATTATCGTAGGTCCTGACTACTATTAATATCTTTCCCCGTAATTCAAAGTACGGCGTATACTTTGTACCAGAGGGTAACAAAAATAGCACCCAGATACCTATCAAGTCTCAGCTACTTGGCGAAGCACACGCCCCTCGCCAGCAGGGCCGCGCTATATAGCGCATTCCCGTAGAAGCGCATGCAATGCCCCTGCAAAAAAAACGACCAATCAGCAAAATTGCCGTACTCGAAAAACCATGATATCTACGTACGAAAATGGTTGTTTTGTCTGCAGAAATTTCTGGTCCCTCGTATAATACCGTTTTCCCTCATCGCGGGATCCCTTACAACGGCTGCTACCCACTGCATCTCTACGAAAACGGTGGATTTCCCCGTCTACAAAGTAGCCACGCCCCGAAGGCACTGAAGGCACTGAAGGCACTGAGGGCACTGAAGGCACCGAGGGCACTGAAGGCACCCTCGCAATCGGGTCGAAAACGACGACAGCGTCGATCGGGCTCTTCTCACCTCGTGCAGCAAATTCTTCTGCGAGACGAGGTGCTCCTTGAGCACGTACTGGTGGAAGTTGTTGGACGAGCTGATGCGCCCCTGCACGCCGCGGCCGGGCATCTGTAGCCAAAAAAGAAGTGCAGCATAAAACCTGGGCGGGGGGGGGGGGGGGGGGGGGGCGGG
>JAYJME010002353.1:0-13895 GCA_036873775.1 Costaria costata
GTGGTTTCTGTTTTTTTACTGCATGCCCGCGTGTCGTCGCTCTGACAGCACTCCAGGCAACAGACGTGTTCCACTCTCTGTTTACGACTACCGTGCGTTTGTACGGTGCAGGCAGCACTTCGGACAGCAACCGCTGTAGCCAGTAGCCACGACAGTAGCCACGAGTTGGTTATTTGCGGGAACGGGGGGGACTCTATGCTGTAGTTGTTGGGTGATACCCGCGGCCATGTTAGTTCAGTTTGCACGTTGATTTCATTTCAGTTGTACGCCTTCTTTGTCTCTTGCGTTTCAGGTGGGAAAGCGTCGAATTTCGTGGTTTCCCGGCCGAATTTCGATTTTTTTATTGTTTTTCGGATCTTCCTAGGGCTCCAGCACCTTTGCGTGACCACGGACTCTAGGTTTTGAGTTAATGTGAGAACAACAACAACAACAACAACAACAATAATACGAAAAACACAAACACACACACAACTCACCGGCAGATCCAAGCATCCTGGTCGTTCGCACGTGAGGCGCGAGCGCCGTCATTCCCCTCACGCAAGGGCCCAGGGCCAACAGTCCGGGAGGCGCCCCACACGCGACGGTGGCTTCCCCAATGGAGGCCTGATCCCCAACCTGCATCTTGATTCCGTTCAGGAAAGCTCCGTTACCCCTGGTTGCCGTGAAGAGCTCATCTCTGTACGGGTCGTAGATACATCCTGGAGTTGGAAAGAGAGGGAGATATACAGGGTTGGACAAGAGAGGAAGCGGCCGTCAACATCGACGCGATTTAAAGGCACCGACGTTTAGACGAAAGCGAGTATTTCTCCGACCAAGAAGGGTTCATGGGGGGAGGGGGGGGTGTACTCAACTCGTGCATGGCCGCAGTCGTATGACCATAGACCCTCGCATCCCTACTATGCCGGGGCGGGGCACGTCGGGTTTTCACCAACCAGGCAGACATTGCTTGCACCAAGCACGAAGCACCGTGAGGTGTTCCGCGAGTCGCATGAAGGGTGAACTGCATCCTACCAAGAACCGTTCGCAAGACGGACTTCGGCACCTTGTGCCTACTTTCTTGCTTGTGGATGACAGCGACCAATGAGTTACTTTGTTTTCTGGTGTGGCCACTCCAGAGACAGCAAGGAAGGGGTATTACTATGTAACTGCCTCGTGGGTGCCTTACCATATTCACACTACGTGATACGATCATACCGGGGGGGGGGTACCAGTCCGTGGGCCGATTTCTCTTTTTAAGACTTGCACTGCCGAAACGAGGAACTGTAACGTAACCCCTTTAGAACCGGAAACGGTGTTTGGGGACGAAACAACTTGGAAATAGTGTGGGATATTTTTTGGGGTAGTAGAAGGGGGAAAGTGGCGTAAACCTCAGGTGGTGTACCGTTTATTGGATGTTTTTTAACAAAAAAACGGAACGGTGTTCGAGTTTTTCTTATAGACACCCTGTTATATAGGTAAACCTTGGGAATGCGTAGTAATTTTTAGTATGCTCGTGCCAAGCCAACCCCTTTTAGTACCGCTGTTTACATAAAGCTCTACCTGACTCTAATTTCACAAGTTATTTGTCTCCAAAACGGGGCTGCAAGACTTAGTGCTAAAGGGGTTACACCAGTACTTATATAATATCTTAAACCAATACCAGATACCTGGTAGGTCTTAAACCGTATTCCTCACTGGACTTAAAATTCCAGAGTCTTATAAAAAAGCAATACAAACAAATACGTATGTACAGAGTACGAGTACGAGAAACGCCTTTTCCTCAAATCAGGGTGTTGTTTCTGTTTTTTCTTCTCGAGCGCAGCAGAGAGAAAGGAGAAAAAAAAATATACCGAAAGAGGAAACAACGAACGGCTGATTTCAAAGAAAACTGTCGAAAAAAGTAAAAAACCGTTCGTAGAAAAATAAAAGTCTTGCGCCCTTCACGAACGAACACGCTCGCTCGACGAGCGAGCAGAAGAAACTAAAAATGTCGGGTTTCTCTCGGGTGCGTTTGGCTGCCGACACGGGGCCATGGCTTCGGGCAATCTGATACGCCCCCGCCTCAGAAGTGATTCTTAGTAGATGCAGCCCCACCCTTCACGCAACTCGCCGGAACACCACCTCGCGGGTTACGGCGCAAGCAATGTCTGCCTGGTCGGTGAAGACTTGACGTTCTCCGTCCCGGCATTGTAGGGGATGCGAGGGTCTACGGTCATAACGACTGTGCGGCCATGCATGACAATTGAGTACCAGGTGCACCTTCTGGAGGTACTGTATTGTACATGGTAGTGCAGCGCCAACGATATGTGTTGCCGAGTTGTTCCCTAGTGTGTGTACTGCTTCTTGTGTTAAGTTGGACGCTCGCGCTATTACGGGGGACCATAGTAAATAGGACCACATATTGTTGGCATAAAAATAGGGTAACATATAGGTTTTCGTGTCTACAGTAAGGTTTTATTGTGTCTTCAGTAGGTCTTACTAACTATGGACCAAACATTGTTTGCAAAAATAGGGAAATATGCAGGTTTTGGTGTCTACAGTAGGTCCTATTGTGCCTACAGTAGGTCCTATTAACTATGGCCCCTCGTACTAGGAGGTACGTCACCGATTTGAGCAACAAGGAGAAGGAACGATGTGTTCAAAGTGAACGATTTAGGGGACACAAAGAAGTGCCTGCAAAGGAAATCACTAGGGCTATGAGTCGGCAGGATCTCACGACTAATATCTAATCGGTAGGTGCTGTTAGCCAACTACGCGACTTTAGTCGGCAAGTCGGCTGGCGAAGCCAGCTGATGGCCAGCCGACTTGCCGACTAAAGTCAGGCGAGCGAAGCGAGCCAAATCAGCCCCCTTCGGCAGACCAACTGAAAAAAATGTATCCCGCATTCGAAAATCCCTTTTTCAAGTACGGAAACCAAATAAGTCGGATAGTCAGCACCTCCGGGAAACGACTAACTATTAGTTCGACCAATAACTAGTTGGCGACTTGAGTCATGCCGACTCACAGCTCTAGAAATCACCCCCCCTCCCTGGAGACATTACACATATCATGTACCCAGAATTTGGAAACCCCTCAATCTGGCGCGAAGCCTACTAGGACATCGTGAAATCACCGGCCGGGCGATGGGCCCGCTGGTTCAGTCTGCCCCCCCCCCACACACACACGGCCATGCATGATATGAGTACACCCCGCCCCCGCGCAGGAGGCGTTATGTACCGAAAGCGTCGAAACCTCTATTTCAGGCTCGAAGCCTATTAGGACATCGCGAAATCACCCGCCGGGCGATGCGTCCGTTGGTCCAGACTGAAGCCCCCGCACGGCCACGCATTATATGAGAACACCCCGCCGCCCGGGAGACGTTATGAACCGAGGTTGTCGAAACCTCTCTCTCCGATCCGAAGCCTATTAGCACATAGCGAAATCACCCGCCGGGCGATACGCCCGCTGATTCAATCCGACTCCTCCCCCCGCCCCCCCGGGAGGCGTTATGTGCCGAGAGTGTTGAAACCCCCCTCACAGGCCCGAAGCCTATTGTGACACCGCGAAAGCACCCGCCTGGCGATGCACCCGCCTGGGTATTGACGCGTGCTTCGATAGGGCATGCCTTATATGTAGCCTTATATGTAGCCTTATACGTACCCTTTTTGGCCGTAACAAAGAAACTATTGATAGAGGTATGACTTATGCTACCATAGGACATGCCCTATTTCTAGCCTTATTGCACCTTTTGGCCGTAACAGCAGTGAAACCATTAAAATAAATAGGGGTATGACTTGTGCTACCATAGGGCATGCCTTTTCGCTGGCCCTATTGCACATTTTGGCCGCAACAGGGAAACCCATTACTAGGGGTATAGTATGTCTTGTGCTACCACAGGACATGCCTTATTGGCAGCCTTACTGAGAGTCTTATTGTTAGCCTTAATGCTAGCCTTATTGCACTCGTAGGCCAAACTGCCCAACTATTCGTTTTTTTTGTAATGACATTATTCGATGCTTCGGTACATCTTATACCCGTAGTAGTCCATGGGATTATTCATCGGGTTGCCCTTTTATTTTTGTCTCAAAGGGTAGGTTTTGAGCGCAGAGTAAGGCCTGCTACAATAGGGGTTTGCACACCTGCTATTTCCTGAGGCTCCTCATAAGGGCAGCTCTACTTATATATCCCCCCCTCCGCCCCCCCCCCCCCCCAAAAAAAAAGAGTTTTGACGAAAGGTATAAAAACTAGTAACCCTTTCACCACCGGAAAAATGATCCCACACTATTTCCAAGTAGTTTTGTCCCCAAAACCCGTTTCCGGCTTTAAAGGGGTTAACTAACCCGATGAGAATCAATCCCATGTGACCAGGGTATCACGAACGCAACATATTGTAAAACCAAACGAATGTTGGGCAGTTCCTTACAATGGTTGAGAACCCCCTTCAGCCATATGTATGTTTGGCCAATAACAGCTACTACTTAAGTACTCTATCGTTACACACATCAGGGGTGGTCGTTAGCATGGTCCGGGATAAATACGGGCAGCCATCGTGCACACCAGATACACAACAACAAAAATATAGATCATGAGCATACCTTACGTAGATACTACGTGTCCTTGCAGACAGATAGATGGGGATCGTACTTGCCACCAAGTTTTATTTTTTATTTTTTATTGTCACCCGGCAACGCGCATCACAAAAACAAACAAACAAACAAACAAACAATTGCCTAATACTCATAAAACAGCTGGACTGATAAGCAGTCTGGACCAGCACAGCGAGAAGAAGAAACACGACTAAAACAGATGACGGCGATGATGATGATGATGATGATGTTGACGACGACAATGATGGCGACGACGCTAGCTGATGATGATGGTGATGCTGATCATGAAGATCACGATCATGATTATGATGCCAATGATGATGCCATTGATGAGAATGAAGACGGCCCTGACGGCCGAGCCCCACTCACAACAGCGCCGACACCACGGTGGCAATCATGAAGGCGCTGATCAGGGCCGCCAAAACAACCTGTTATCGGTCGGTGGTATACGTAGGCATGTTTGCAAAGGGGTGAACGGCCGTCCGCAGGCAGGCACACACGCAACACGCACGCAGGCAGGCACGAAGCGTTGGACGGAAGTCAAGGCGAAGATACGGGGGACGGAATCGGATGGTGCCAGTGACACCTTGGTACCGGGGGGAGGGGGTCATGGGCAACAAAGCCTAATGTCTTTACGTATCCCTCGGACCGTTGGGTAATTGCAACATTACCATGCAAATAAGCTCGTGCAACACTTTTTGGTCAATTTCGATCTTGCATGTAGACCCAGACCCAGCCCGACGCCAACCCTAACCCTAACCCTAACTATTTGAGGGGCTTGAGGTCGGCAGGGGCGGTCGCGCTGCTCCGCCGCGTGGTTCGCTGTGGCGTTAAATAAATAAAAACGAACCGCCGGCCGAAAAGGCCAGCCTGGACCAATCAGACAGCAGTGGTGTTGCGCGAGTTCATTTGAAAGGTAGTGCTGTAATGAGCCTCTCCGCACCGTTGAATGATCGTCTCGTGAACCGGGCACGACCAACATTGTTGCTGCTTGCTGTGTACGGTGGTGCACTGATCGCGCTATTAACTACCGAGCTACGTAATGTCAGGAGGCTTCGTATGGACAGGGGAGTGTCCCGGAGATCGCCGTTGACGAGATTGGGCGATCGAGCCCCAAAGTATATGTTTTTGTTCGTTAGAAGGAACTACAGTACCTTGTGGCTGAAGTACTGACTGCACATAGCCCAACAGCTACTTAGGCCGTTTCCTATTCGGTTCGACTTTTAAGTTTCAGGTTTTGGTGTTTTGGTACGATCGATTTTTCAGCGACCTAGTTCGAAAATCGAAACACGAATCCTCTTACGCGAAAATCAGTTGTATTTGCAGTTGAGAATCGAACAAACGCCGACCAACCGTTGTTTCGGCCTGGCGCCTCCAAGAGACGTGCCGAGTGCGCTGACCTGAGCGTCTGACCCAAGCGTCTGAGCCCACGCCGACTGTCTCTAGTCTCGCGGCGAAGAGACGTGCCGAATGCGCTCCGCCTGTCTTGGTTTTGGTATTTTGACACAAGCAAGCATCCGAGCCCAGCACGCTGACTGGCTGCTGCTGCTGCTGTACATACGAGTACGTATTCACGGAGAGGCGCGCTGAGTGCGCTTCTCTTGGTCTCTAGGCGCGCGATCCCGCGCCAGCCGACTGTAGTCTGGCCGTGGAGAGACGCGCCGACCGCCGACTGCGCGTGAGGCGCGAAGCAACGTCGCTACAGCTGTGTCGCCTTCCGACTCATCGATTTTTCTGCTGCTTGCTGCTTGCGTGGATAACATCTTGAATTTAAAGACCATGCCATTTTTCGATTCGAGAATCCGATGCAAGTCGTCGGATTTTGGGCCAAAATCTCACGACTTGGGTCATCGGATTCTCAAATCAGTTTTTGTCCGCTCAAATTTTGCATATTCGAACTGCATAAGCAGATGCTTTCATTTTTTAGATCGAAAAATATCAATCTGAAGCACCTTATCGGACCGCATAGGAACTAGCCTCTCGAAAGGGCCGTTTTCGACTGACGGATCCGACGGTGTAAGAATTGGCCGTGGTGCGAGGGTGGTGTGTTTTTTTTTTTTTGCGGAGACCACTGGCACGTTCACAAAAAATTCAAAATGATACACAACTCGGACAGATCATGATCTAGATCATCTAGACACTAACCTGCGGTTATGAGATGCCGTGCAGGATCTGTACCGTACAGATGAAACCCAGGAAACATGTGCTAGATCATGCAGATTATGCGGCTCCCACCCGGTAACACGAGCTAGATCATACAGATCAGGAAATAGATTTTCCCTGAAAGATCTAGATCATCAAGTGGGAATCGATGATCTGTCCGAGGTGTGAATGATACGAAGTAGGACGATACGACGTCGATTTTGAATTTTGATGAATCGCAACAAGACCGGAGGAGATAATGAAGGCGGGCACAAACACACATACCGGAGCGTTTCCTTCCTGCCCCTCTTCACTCGAACGCCTAGTGTCTCCTGTTGATGTAGGCGTAGCTTCAGGGCTCCCGTTCGGCTGTACAGCGATGGACGAGGATGGGCTTCGACTAGCGATGGTGGCACGAGGAGGAAAAGGAGGTTTTGGGTGCAACGAGCCTCGTCTTATGGCGCCTGTTGAACATGATGGAGTTTGAAAGGCGTGGCTGGAGAGGCAGCCGCAATAGCAGTAGCCGAGAACGACAGCAGCGTACGTGTACATTACTGCCGATACAGCGTTGGGCCTCTAAGGACGGCTTGAACTGCTGTGATTCACCTCCATGCTCTTGCTGTAGAGGTCAGAACACTCTCGTAAGCGTAAGACGGAGAGGCAGGGTTTCTACTGTTCGATGATGGCATTCGGTGTATAGGGGGTAGGGATTGAGGGTACCCTGCATCTCAGCACACGAGAGCACAGAAGCAAGCAGAACATGCGTGGTGAAGCACAGAAGTCCAGCCCGTCGGTGGAAACCCACCGCTGCATTGGTGGTAATATGCACGTACACTGCTGCCGCCTTTGACGGTTGCTACTGCTGCTGTCTCTTCGCCCACGCCTTTCAAACTCCACAAGCATCCTCAAACGAGGCTCGGGGCACCCAAGATCTCCTCCTCGTACCACCATCGTTAGTCGTCCACTTCTATCGCTTTACAGCCATCCGGGACTCCTGAAGCTGCGCCGACATTAGCCGGAGATCTTAGACGCTCGAGTGAAGAGATGCAGGAAGGCAGCGCCCGGGTAAGTGGTTCGTGCTCGCCTTCGTGATCTCCGATATTTTGCGGTTCTTCAAAATTCAAAATCGACGGCGTATCAGAACATCAGAAGATGATACCTCGTACAGCAGCAACACCAGCCGCCGATGTAAAGCGAACAGCAGTAAAAAAAAGACAAGTTTTTGTATTAATATCGCAGGCCAGACCACGAGATGCCGACCTCGAGTATACGAATAATAAGCAACCATCAGGACACTTCCGTATTATGCGGGAATGTGGGGAACGACCAGCGCTCTTCATGGGTCATGACCCGGTCTGTGACGGGTGAGATGGTCTTCAAACTTACATACGTACTCCGCGAGGATGAGGTCGGGACCTATATCCTCATGACTCTCCCCAGCGGTTCTTTCCGTGTCTTCCTGCAGTGTCGCGGCTACGAGATGGCGAATGCCATCATAGCTGAGGATGGTGTATGCAGTCTTTTGCTATCATGCCTGAGGATGGCGCATGTCATCGTGGCTAACGGGGGCGGAGGAGGTGCGGTGGTGGCGGTGGTTGCAGGTGGAGTGGCGGTGCCGACGGCAGTCGTCGTCTCCGCGGGCGGATCGATTGCCGCCACAATGTCCTCGGCATGTGTCCTCGGCAAATGTCCTCGGCATGTGTCCTCGGCAAATGCCCTCGGCATGTGTCCTCGGCAAATGTCCTCGGCGGTCGAGGACGGGTTAACAGCAATGTCGAAACTGATACAGCTCCGACGTCATCGTCGTCGTTGTGGCTGTGTAAGGACGCAAAGACTCCTCCCCGCACACATCACTGTATGTCGAATTTGCATTTTCGGGCAAGCTGTCCCTCAGCTCTCCCTCACAGACAATCGATTTACACTTCATGATCTATCATACAGTAGATATTTCAGGGCAGGTGAATTCCTGATCTGTATGATAGGATCAATCGCATATCACCGGGTGGGAGCTGTATAATCTGCATGGTCTAGGACATGCTTCCTGGGTTGGATCTGTACGGTACCTGTCCTGCACAGCATATGATACCGGTAGGGTAGGATCTAGATGGTCTATTAATAGATCGTGATCTGTCCGATGTGTGAAATGTGTCGCCTGCCGAGAGGTGCGTATGAAGTCGGAGGACATGAGCGACCGCCTTCAGATGCTCCTGGTTTAAATGTCCGGAAAGCAAGAGCCCCGGGTCGTTCCGCTTCAAGGGAATCGCGCAAAGCGACAGAGGCCGGAAAACCTCTACCACCAGGTGAGGCTGCCGCCGCTGCCGCCCTCCAAACTCTCTGGCCTAAACCTTGACCTCCCGACTAAAGTTTGGCCGTGGTGTCGCTGAGAGATGGAACAATGTTTGTTTGCAGAACGTTGCATCATACGTAGGAATGGACAAGACAAGGCGAAGAAAAACCCGACGGCCGTCTGGACCGGTGGACCAACCAATCAATAAATGTGCAACAATGAAGAAAAGGAAGGCGTTATCTAACCAGGTTTCTAGACCAAGGGGTGGGGGGGGGGTATTTTATGTCAGTGCGTGCGCAGGGGGGGCACCTGACAGCACGAAAACACTTTTTTGGGCCAAAATTACTATCAAATCGACAACTGGAAATACGTCTACTCCCAGGTTTTTTCCTTACCGGGATTTCGTCAACCTGCTTTAGCTCAACTTTTTTACATTTAGTCCAATTTTTCGCGAGGCAAACATGGCCTCCTTGGGGTACTCCCAGGAGTGTGGCAAAGCGACAGCAACGTCCGTGCCCTCCTTCGAGGCGAGCCTCGTCGCTGAGTTTTAGAAATTGGGTTCCAATGATTGGATTGCGGTGTCTTGTACTCTGTAGCCAAGTCTATTTTTACTGCTGTAAAAAGGAGCAGTACGCAAGTACCAGCTACGCACGTGGCTTTTTTTTCGTTTTTTGCAGCTCATAGCTCTCAGCAGCAGTACAAACTATACTTGGCTACAGAGCACAAGAAATCGCAATCAATCATTGGAACCATATTTTCAAGCTTCAGCGACGAGGTCCGCCTCGAAGGAGGGCATAGACACTGCTGTCGCTTTGCCACGCTCGTAGGAGTACCCCAAGGAGGTCATTTCTGCCTTGCAAAATATTGGAGCAATAGAAAGTTTTTGAGCTAGAGCAGGTTGACGAAATCCCGGTAAGGAAAAACCGGAAGTAGAGGTGCCTCCAGGTGCCGATTTCATTGTAGTTTGATCAAAGCACCTTACTCGTGCAACACAGGTGGGGGGAGGGGATCACGTCCGCGCGTCGATTCTGCGCAAAGATGACCAACGGAATCGTTTGCTGCAAATAATCGAAAGCGAGACCACTGACCATTTGAGACGGCGCCCGCGGTATAGACAGTACTGGTATGTCGCAGGGTAGGGCTGGAGTGAATTTCAACGCAATGTTTTCTAGCGCAGCCCGAGCGTTTGCACGCTCGCAATCCTGTCTCTGCTACTGCTGTCGCTGCTGGTTTAGCGTTGGACAGTACTTGGTGTAGCGACTATGGATGGAGTGCTGACAGCCCGTTGTGCCGAGGTATGTACATGTTTGCGCTAACGACAACGCTAACAACGAACAATAGATAATTGTAACTCTAGCCGCAGGGGGTGACGCGTCTAACCCCACGCCCCAAGAAATAAGCAAGCACAGATTCAGATAACGTCGTCGGCAGGTTAAGGATAACGGTAGGGGTATGGGTAACGGTAAGGGTAAGAGTAAGGGTAAGGGCAAGGGTGGGAGGTGAGGGTAAGGGTAGGAGTGGTGGTACGGGTATGGGTGAGGGTAAGGATAATCGTAAGGATAAGGACAAGGGTAAGGGTGGGGGTAATGGGATGGGTAAGGGCAAGGGTAGGGTATGGGTAACGGACAGGGTAAGGATAGGGGTAAAGGTAAGGGTAAGGGTAATAGTGACGGTAGGGGTAAGGGTATGGATAACGGTAAGGGTATGGGTAAAGGTAAGGGTAAAGGTAAAGTTAAGGGTAAGGGTAAGGGTGACGGTAAGGGTATGGCTAAGAGGGAGGTTTAAAATATCGGTGAGGGGGAGGTTAGGGGTAACGGTATGAGTAACTTAAGGATAGCGGTAAGGGTTGAGGGCATGGGTATCTGTTGTAGTAAGCATAAGGGTGAGGGTAAGAGTTAACATTATGGTTATGCATATGTGTCATTATGGTTATGCATATGTGTAAGGGTAAGTGTAGCTGCTAAGGTCTAGGGTAAGGGCAGGGGACCACTGCGCGGCCGTAGTAACGACTGTAAGAGCAAAGCCTCTCTGAAAGCACGAGCGAGCTGTATACCAATACATACCAATACATACGCCCGCGGACCACCAAGAGCCCCTCGCTTGCTTTGCTGCACTTTGACGCGCAGGAGGAGGCGGGACGCGTGGCGCAGGCAACCACGGTGCAGGACGCGCGGCAGAAGGGACCGTGGAATCGGTTGACACGGCCATCTGGGATTTAGCCCGGGGAGGCGTTTCCAAGACGGAACCCTTTTTTGTCGTAAATTTTGTGGTATATTCGGGATTTGTTTGGGATAGTCTGGCTCCAGTCAAGATATTGTGGATTGGTGAAGCGGGTTGGCATCGGGCTATGCTGTTTATTTTTGCCAGTGTGATGGGGATGCCCTATTTGTTGGGCTTATAGGTCCGATGAAGGGTTTGGAGATATTGATTGGTATCGTTTTTTGTGGCGATGATACTGCTGAGTATATTCGTGTGTGCTTATTAAAAAATATATAGCGAATGCGGTGTCGAGATGGCTGCGTTAGAGGGGTAGCAGAAGGCAGGCTCCAGTTTTTGTGTTTCGGAGACGTTGATGTGCGGTGAATCTAAGGGGGAAGTGGAAAGTCGCAATGTACGCAAATGTGGTACCTGGTAGGCACTGCTGCATTGTTCCTTGCGCATTTCGTTGCCACCATCTATTATCTCACGATGTTTATTGTCGGTTGACTATTCTGAGGGGATAGTCTATAGTATCAAACAATGCTCTTACTTTTTATTTTGACATTTTATGCGGTATTGGTGTTGTTGCCGTAGAGCTAACTATTAATAGTAATAACACAGAACACAAGCCACATTTTAAAGCTTCTCTGGTATGTAGCATGTGGTCTACCTCGTTTTTTTTGTTTTTCCCTCGAGTTTCGCTCTAATTAGTGCGACCTGTGGAGAAGATCTGAGGCGTTTACCTACGTGGTTGGTGTGGTACGCATAGTCGGTTGGCTGATACGTGCAAAGAGCCTAGCCTCACAGCTCACAGCGCGTTTCGTTGTGAAAATGCAGCATGAATTGGACATACTTCGTACGGTATAAACACGTTGACATCGCGACATGTGACTGTGACATCGGACCGCATGAAGCAGAAGGAGCTCATGTCGCAAATTATGATAGAGACCGTGATTGGACCCCTTGACTGACCGCTCCCGTACACTAAAACCAGTACAATAAGGCCAGAACAGGCCTTGGCGCGCCCAAAACGACTGGTCTCCTACTTCGTATACGCACGTCGTATAACATATTTGATCCCCAGCGTCGACCGAGCACAGAAGTTACCTTGGACGAGTACGGTTTTTGAGTTATGAGGTGTCGAGTTCGGAGACCGCTTATTTTGTTGTATCGACTGCCCATGGCTGTTAGTTGACGGGGTAGGGGCGGCGCGACTGGATTGCACCCGCACTCGTTCATATCAATGTGATACATGTTCACTACATATGACATATGTATACGGCACAGGACACCTGCTGTAATAACAAACAGAAGAGCTCGTCCAGGCGGGATATATTATTGGAGAATGGGTGCGTTGTACACCAACTTTAGTATAACGACTCCATAAATAATTTGTTGTGCTCCTGTACATCTCGGCCTGCCTTCCTTATTGCTGGCTTTTTTATTAGGTGTCCTGTACTCTACACTGTGTACGTCAAAAACGCCACATAAAATACCAGAGGCGGTGAAGTGTTGGTTGGTATACAAGCCGGTTCAAGCATATCGCCCCAAATTTCGGCAGCCACGAATGCCGCATGCACTAGCAACTCGAATGTCACATTTGGCATCATACTGACCGCCATAAACAGTGGAGGAAGGTGACCTAGCCAGTTTGTTTTGTTAAGGACCTAGGACTGGCGCTAGCGCGGAAACTGTGTCCCGACCAATCACACGTCCTTCAAAAAAGTCAATAATAGTCAGGCGTTTACATAGGAAGAAATCATTTTATTTCCAGTTTTTCTTTCTGAACGAGCCGCTTCCAGGTGCTCGAAGGCACGTTTGTACAAACTGTCATGCAAATATTCGAACTGACTGCGTAGGACCAATATTAAGTCATATTTAACGCCCAAAATTGAATCTACACTGAAACCCAGTATTTACCATGCGAAGCCGTAATTCCGCACGTTTATCGCACAACAAAAGTCCATATGCCCACGCTGTTTTTGAGAGATAGACCCTGAATTTTTGCACACGCGTTTAATGTGCCCAGGGCTGTCGAACCCTTAACGTTTGTTTTTTTTTCGCTGCATATGTGGGATCCCTTAAGACTAAATATCCCGAAAAATACGAAAACCCAAATATCTGGCGGAAAAAAAAACAAACTCATTCGTTAAGGGTTCGGCAGGGGCACATTAAACACATGTGCAACATTTCAGGGTCTATCTCTCAAAAACGTCGTGGACGTTTAACTCTGAAGGAATTTGGGGCGATGGGCTTGAATCAGCCTGTATATGATGCCTGGTGCATGATGCAGTTACTTTAAGTACTGCAGCAGAATTTATTTCGAGAATATTATGAAACACGTGAAATACGTACCCCCATGGTACAGTACTCTGTAGAACGCAAATAAATGGTACGTGTGGATAATGTGGACTGGCTTGTTTTGCGAGCAAAATCAACGCCTATGATACGTACGCCAGTTGTGATCTATCTGATCCACCCACCACATGATCATAACCGGCCATGGTTGGGTGAAAAATGCGTGGTAATCTCTTCAGGGAACACGTGAACTAGGCCTCGCCGTGGGCATGTTGGCTGCAATATCCAAAGTCAGCACAAAAGGCCCTGTATCCCGGCAGTAGTCATGAGACATCCTGAGCAGCTGGGCCAAGGTGCATAAACGAGGTGTGGATCTGATTGGTCGAATATGCGGATATCGGGTA
>JAYJME010002354.1:0-10656 GCA_036873775.1 Costaria costata
AGATACCAAAACCTATACATTTCCCTATTTTTGCTAACAATATTTGGTCCTATTTACTATGGTCCCCCGTAATAGTGGACGCAATAGGCGAGTGATCGGTGGTGCAGGAGGGGGACAAGTCATTTTCGACTTTTGGTACTCCAGGTACTCGCGAGTACCCAGCCATTTCAGCTTTTGGTACTCCAGGGACTGAAGTCATTCAAAATGACTGGTACTCGCAAGTAATTGACGGAGTACCAATAACTGGTACTGGTACTCTGACGACCTTCGCAAGGCAGCACTATTAATAACAAGTAGTCAAACAAACCCCGTAGCGGGGTCAAAGAAGTGCATGGCATTCTACGGATCGGGGCGCGAGAGAGAGGTTAACGGTCAGGTGCGCAAAAAAACGACGATGCCCGCCCCCAGCTACAACCGCGCAGAACTGTACTCGTAGCCAATCCCCGAGCACCGTTCGTACCCAGCCGGCACCGTCACGTGGGTCAAGGCTCTGAGAGGAAAACAGGACATTGTCTCAAGCGTACGCTGTAAGAGTATATAGAAGCTCTGCCGCTAAACACTGGGCGAGCTTTCGTCCTCTTCCGTCGATTCCGTAACCTCGATGGATTCGACGCAATTATACTTCGAAGTACATAAAATTAGCAATCCAATCAGGATCCAATCGTTCTACGTAGAGGTGGTAACTAACGTCGGCTGCCCCGCCGTAACCAGCGAAAGCACACTTCCGTTCGTTTAAGGTGCCGTGCAACTTCTATTTCTCCACTACGAGTATACCTCCCTTCAAAGGCATCTGATCTGCTGAAAAAAAACAACGTACCGAGTCAATAAAAAACACTCACCAAATTGACTTTCGACAGGCATCAAACAAAGAAACGTTTTGGCCACAAGTCGCGCCCCCCATGCAAGCCATAAACGTCAAGTCTGAAACATTCCACAGCGGGCGCAGCGGCTCCAAAACCAAGTCCTTTGCGACACCCGCTTCGGGCAGATCTAGGCCGATGCAATGACGCAGCTATTGCCGTACACGCTGATAAAAATCACGGCCGTTACACCAGTCGTGGTCACAAACAGAACGGAACGGACAAAAAGAGCACATGAAATATGCCCCTCGTACGTGGTTGAACCGTAATTTGCCCCTTCCTCGACGCAGGTCATTTCTACTACAAGTGAGTGCCCCGTGCCCGCCTCACGCAGTCTGCAGAACGCCTGCTGCTACGAGCTTCTCGATCTTGGCCCGCATGTCCGCGTTTTGGAGAGCCTTGGAACGTACGGCGTGGATGGGTGTGCGTGCAGCAGGCAGGGTGAGGGGTTGTGAGGGTGCAGATTAAACAGAGTCTGTATTGCAGAGGAAGTCGCACAACACCATGTTACGAACTACTTAAGAGGAGCGGCATTTAAGGGCAATGGCAAGGGTGGCCAGGGTACATTATCCTCAAACGTGGCCCAAAATTAAGACCAAGCCAGGGGGAGACCCACCCTTCGCCATTGAAGAAAATGGGGTCAAAGCGCGTGTCAAGTTGGCAACGTCGATTGCAGTGTGGGCGTAGAATTGTGGCCATGCAAGCTGCCGACTCACAACGATACTCTAAATCCGTGCGTAAGAAATTAGAACGGCAGACGTACGCAGAGTACACATCAGTGCACGGAATATTTCCTGGACATCGAGCGTTGGCGGTACCTTTTGGGCGTGTTGCGGGTTTTCCTTGAAGTCGGTCAGGACCTGCCGGACCATCGGGTCAGTTAGAATCATCTGAATCTCCGGGTCGGCCATAGCGTGCGCCGCTCGCTCCGAATCCGCTTTCCCCGAGCTCTGTATACCGCAAGGAAACAAACGCAGACAGAAGTTGAGGTAACGTTTCGAGCACAGGCAGCGAGTTCTTGGTGACCAAAATGGATACGAGCATGCCTTCATACAACCGCGGTTGAGGAGGGCGACGATTGTACTATTAATATCATAGAGTGAGGTAGAGTGAGGAGGCAATAAAAACGGTTGCGGAGCACTGCGCCACGGTGTACTGTCGCCATATTACCAGACGTGCAGTTACATTTAGAGCAACGAACTCAATACTGTAAAGGTCTACCTCGCTGATTTTCATGCTCGTCTTCCTCACTCCATCCATACACAGTGAGTTGTTTGGCTCCACCGTCAGTCCCTGTGCGCGTCGAAATAAAAACGAGCCAGCAAGAAGTTGGTTGAAGAGTTCAGACGATCACAGCAGGAAGTCCACAACAGTTCGTCGAATACCGTGCATGATATATACACGAGGTACTCGGAAAGCAGATTCGTTGGCGGAGCAGGTGGTGGCGTTGAGGGAAGCTCGCATTGTGCACCAGAACGATTAGGCGGTGCACTTTCGCGCTGGGCTGGAAATGACCAGAAGGGCTGACTCGTTCCGTCTGGTGTGCTATTGCCAGGCGACCGACAAAACTGCCAGCAAGTCACCATAGCAATGTCAAAACACGAAAAAACATGTGAAGCTGTTGGGATAAGCAGCTGTGTTGAGCACGCTAGACCGTAAGGTCAGATAAACAATACTAGGTACCTGGTAGTGGTGATTTGACTATTTAGCCTGGCGTCTAGTCTTCAGGCTGTTTTGTCCTCAAAAGTCCCTTCCTCTACATGAAAGTCCGTTTTACTCCCGCGAAGTCATCCTAAGATTCCCTCTGCGAGCCCAAATGAATCGGTTTGTAACGTACCGAGTGGTCGCGCAAACTTCAGTATGAGGGGACAGCAACGGGGTTACTACAGTACGTCGTAAAGGGATAGGGTCAGGATGGGTGTTTAGTGGCAGAAGGCCATGGAGCACAACACTTAAGAGGGGGGTCGACCCACTAGGAACAACACGGTTTCCAACACCATGAACTCGTACACTTGTAGAGGAATAAGTCTTACAGAATCTAGGCAAGTAGCGCGGACTCTCTCGCAAGGTGATAAGCCTGCCTTCTCTGCACTTCACAAGGTTACGTGGCGGCAATCAAGGCTGTCAAGGCGACACCGTACATGGGACACACGCGACCACTCTCACCATCTTGTAGCTGTCAAGAGCCTTGTGGTACTCCTTCATGAAGAACTCGATATCCCCCTTTTTGGCCCATGCCTTCACGTACTTGTTGTCCAGCTCCAAAGCCTGCGAGGGAAACGAAAATGTGTAAGGAAAAGCAACACATTACGTCCCGGCGCTCGCCACATCGATCTCCGTCTATAGAGCATTCGTGCTCAAAGCAACCCAACTTGTAGTTGCACCGCCTTGATTATTAAGCGGCATGCAGCGCCACATTTGATAGATAGCCACGAACAACAAAGTTTAGGGTGCCATACAAGTTGGATAGACCACAAGAGGAAGAGGACACCCTTGCGACAAGCGCGGGAAGCCAAGCACAGAGGTGGCCTACACGATACATGCGCCATCCCAGCAAATAATCGCCTCACCTTTTCGCACGCAGATTTGGCAGCGTTGAAGTCGCCGATCTTAGTGAGTGCAGCTGCCAGGTTGTTGCGGTAGGCCGCGTTCGTGGGGTTGCGCTTCACAGCCTGCAATGCGAGGCAAAAGCACAAGGTGTAGCGTGTTGGATCGATACCTCCATGCCTTACGTGCGGGCTGAGCAGCCTTACGCGCGGGCTGAGCAAATACTTCATAGTTATTGCCGCAGACAGGTGCGAGACACGAGGCCAGTTCGTTTAAATCTTGCGTATAATAGACAATAAAAGGTAACATATTGTACGACCCAGCACCCCAAAGTGACTTCAACATATTCTTCATGGCAATTTATCCGGCCAGGATTTACATATTCAGGTACTTCGTACTGGTAACATACTACGTCTGGACCGTGGAGACATGTTGTATAGTCTGTTGTGAAACTACAGCACCAAGTCGGGTGAACTGCCGAAAACATCATGCCCCGGACAATTTTGAGACGTTAACTCGTCACAGAAACGGCAAATACCGGACTGTTCATAGGCACCGTACCTCCTCGTACTCTCCGATGGCCAACGCCCATTGCCCGGACCTGAAGTGCTCGTTGCCCCTCTCCTTGGCTTCCAAGGCCTTCTCAGGGTCGACATACTGCGCCTGAAACGGTGGTCAAGCAACCAGTCCACAATATTCGTGAAGGAGTGAGACATGCGCATGTGTGTGTACCAGATGTACAGCAGCGAGTCCAAGCGCGTATGTTATCGTCTGGGCAACCATAAATCGCAAACACAAGATGAACCCCTTCCGCGCTGACTTACCGCTGCTTCTTTGCGAGCCTCGAGCTGCAGATTCTTGATGAGACGCTCGTTCTCCTTCGTGTTCATCTCCATCTGCCGGGTGGGTGACAGCCGAGCAATTTCAGTGTTTACATCAAAAATAACGAAACGAATTCCACCCACAAGACTAGGTACACAGCGTCTGAAGTGCGACCGTACCTTGCCCTTGCCAACACAGTATATGCAACACATTCCCTTTGCAATATGAAACCGACATACGTTGCTACTCCGTTGACGCTCCCGGGCGATTCGAGTGCGCACCAAACGTGCAGTGCGCTGCCGTGGTTTGCAGGCCCTCTCAATCACAACTCACCTGAGCATCTTCGAGGTACTTGATGGCCTGTTCCTTGTCCCCCATCTTGGCCGAAGCCTTGCCCATACGAACGTACGCTTTACCGATATCGGCAAACCCCGCGCGGTTCGCTCTTCCAACCAAGACGGCGTTCTTGCACTGTTAAGTCCATCAAAAACAGACAACGGGAAATGTTGCAGCGCAAAGAGAGAGCACTCTGGAGGGCGAAAAAAATACCCCAAAAACAAAATCTTACACACCAGGTACTTGGTAGTGATTAAACGATAGGATGTCAATATGATAATGTCGCGACAACCTGAACTGTGGACGATCAAGATAACTTCCTCGCTAGGTTGGTGACTTAAGTGAACACCTGTTCTGTCACACGCCGATCGTTCTTTTACAGGGGTTGTTGATAGTTTCTCGTTTGGGAATCTCCCTACTTTTACTACTCGGAGTTCGTTGACTTTCAAAGGTTAACGAATGCCAGGGAAAAAGCGGTTTCGTAAAAACCCACTAACCTCCGCGATACAAGCTTCGTACTCTTTCTGCTCGAAGAAGACAGCAGCCCTGTTGGACACGAAGGACATGTTGGTGCTGTCCAGCTCGATAGCTTCGCTGTACGCTTCCAGTGCCTCCGCAAATTTCTGATCAAGAGAGGATGGCAGACACGGGATCATACAGCGCGCAACGTCGGCCGGTGTTGCCCCACCAATACGTACGCAGTACCAACAACTCTCAACGCCGTGCGAAATAGCTATGCTTGCAAGCAAACAGCGGTAAAAGTCTGAGCGTCCTGATTGTTACCGACTATACACGGTGTTAGAACGATTTGAAGTCTTGTTGCACTATTTGGGTCATAACTACTAAATAGCATTGCCAGAGAAACTCGCTCCTGGCGCTCCTCGGGCTATAGGCGCAGGGCCTGGGTTCACAGCAAGCAACACTGACTGGCAAGGGTGCTTCACCTTGGCAGAGTAAAGGTCGTTCCCTCTCTTCTTGGCGGCAAGAGCTGCGGCCTGGTCCGATTTGAGCTTCTTTCTCGCCACTGCCTCCTCCTCACTCTCTCCCTCCTCCGCTTCGGACTGAGCACGAGCAGAAAACGCACAGAACCAACATCAGACAGGGCATCAGAAATCAAGGGCATTTTTATCTAGCTCAATACTGTTTGCCCCGGAGAACTACAAGAATGTCGCGTGCTAATGACTGAAACATATTCCCTACTCGATGTGCAAGATCGATTGTGTAGGTCGAGACAGAGCCATGCAAAACATACCTGGTACCTGGTGTCTTTTTTTAACGTCCGGCTATAACCTAAAGGGTTCCAGCAACCGAGAATCAAGAAGCACAAGAGGCAGATCAATGGAAAAGGAAGAGCTTATATTTACCTCTTGTTCCTCCTCTTCCTCCGCCTGCTTCGCTTCGGCTTGCGCTCCACCCGCCGAAGAGGGCGGGGGCATATCCCTCATCTCGTCTCCCTCCTTTTCGTCTCCCGGCCCACCCATTCCTTTAAGGTCGATGCCCAGAAGGAACCCGAACACCTGCAGCCGAGAAAAGGGTACTGTCCGATGTCACTCCCCTCCAAGGAAGACAGAGCTTACTGTCTACCGTACGGCGAGCACTGGCGGGAGCAAGCGATGTATTATACGCATCTCCAAGCAACAGCGACGAGCGGCAGAAACCTTGCAGTCTTAGTGTTTCTAGGAAAACCACCTTTCCTCTCTACGCGAAATCTACGCGAAGAAGCCACGTGTTCCATGTACCAAGGGTCGGCACATGAAGGAGCCACACAAAGCACGCACCTCCATGATCCTGGGGTCCGCCATATGCATCTGCATGTTGTTCGGGTTCTGCTGAAGCAGTTTGAGCTTGGTAACGAAAGACGGGTCCGCCAGGTAGGGTACAAATTTCGGGTTCGCGGCAAGTCTTGCCATCATGTCTGGCCCAAACGCGTTTGCAAGCGGGTTGTTAGCGCCCATGCCTCCCATACCGCCCATCCCACCTGCTGTTGGGGGGAAAAACGGTTGGAACAAGGAATATTAAACCTTTCTAATATCGTACGCCTTTGGGACATGGCGGTGATACGCTTGATGAATATGCAAACGGTATAAACAGCGGTATGATGAATCACTTCGAGGGGGAGCAGAGCCTGTGCCGCTGACGGCTGGATACTTCCCAACTATCCCACAACGCATCGCGTGGCGTCGTCTGCTCGAAGTTCACGTAGGACGGGGAAGAGAACAAAACCAAAATAAACCTAGGCGGCAGTCAACACACACGATAACGACTGAGCAGGCTGCAGCTTATCAGTCTTTGTCGCGCAAGACTTACCGGAGGGGGCCCTGCTTGCTGCTTGCGCTTTCAAAACGTCTTCAAGCCCTCGGCCCAACGCCTGGTCGCCAGGTGAAGATTTCAAACCTTCCTCGTAGGCTTCCGCTGCCTCCTCGTATCTGTTTTACAGGCAGCCATGGGCATTGGGTACTCAGACTCGCGGCTACGTCTATCGTAAAAACACGCACAGAAAGTGAGGGCCAGTCTCGCCCTATATACTTCCAAGTACACTGAGCGGGCGCCACAAAACGCGTCGGGGATTCCGTTTGATTCGAGTACTCAAACAAAATCAAGGGACCCCACCCCTGGCGCAACCATTTCGGGGGGAACGTTGATAAGAGGGTACCGGCGCCGCCGTAAAAAAAAGAACAGCTCCACCGCAGCACGCCGTTTCTTCCGCGCCCATGGGAGGGGACACATCTAAACGCCCTCTTGTGCGCACCTCTTGAGTTTGTGCAAAGCAGCCCCCTTGCGTACAAACCCCTTGGCCCACGAGTTGTTGGCCCCAATGCACAGCTCCGCGTCCGCTAGCGCCTTGGCGGCATCGTTATTGCTCAGGTGGGCAGCACTGTGTGGAAAAACGCAGGCATCATTAATGTCGATTTTAGCGTGTCAGTACATACAAAAACACAAAAATGGGGGGGTTAACGCCAGCAACACCACTCTTGGCCAGTATACTGCGTACTGCAACTCCCCACAACTCAACAACGACAGGCACTCCAAGTACGGCAGCTCTCATGTTGTCGGTAGCAGCAAGTACGAGTGAGCACCACCAAGTGGACTCACCTTCTGTTGGAGTAAAACACGTGGTTGGTGGACTCCAAATCGATAGCCCTGCGCATTCATGGAAAGGCACAGAAGGATAATAGCCAGGCGTGAGGCTGCGAACAAGCATGAACGCAACGAAAACAATGCACCCAGTGGAGCCCCAGCATGGGAGGGCGGTAGCAACGATACGAGTCCGTGGAGAGAGCGAAGTCCTTGTATTTCTAAGCATCTTTGAGGATAGCATCTCGTCAAGATTCTTCTACTGCAAACTGCGGTACGAGTGCAGTATCCCCTGCTTCTAGAAGGCGATCACTCCGACGAATATGATAGATGAAACGTCAACCGATTTTGAGCGCCACGACTGCGAATGGACGGGTTCATTTCCAGCAGTTGTTGAGCGCACGCAATCAGCTACCTCTGCTTTCCTACGTTGATCCGCACTCGGTGACAAGAGGGCAAAGGAATGCAAACCTTGCCATTTCAGACGCAGCGAAGAAAAGAAGACTCTCCTGCGGCTAGAGACCAAGCGATCGATCGGGTTGGGACGATGTCGAACAAATATGCTGTACGTACTGTTTACACTACAGCAGTACTGGTAGTTATCTGTATGAACAATAACATCATACGAGTTGTTGCTCACTTGGTGTACAACTCGATGGCCGCCTCATAATCCCCAGCCTTGAGGGCGGCGTTACCCTTGTCTTTCCACTGCAACACGCGAAACCAGGAGAGCAGAAAAAGCGTTTAGGTCATAATAGACAACGCAAACTGTTGTTGTACCTTGGTTGGACACTCATGAAATTTGAACGCAGACACGGAGATGCAGACACGCAACATAGCGGAGCTGACACAAAAACAGTACTTCTGGTTGCAATATTACGCCGAAATTGAGAAAAGCTGAGAGTTCCTACACGTGTGAGACAGCAGGAAGACCCCACTTGTCCATGGTCCATGGCAACATACGTACCAGAGGTAAGGTAGTTAATGTACGTTAATACTGGACTGGCATACCATGTACCGGTATATGGGACCTGGTACCGGTACAGTCAGGTAATTGTTTATATTGTCACGGTACAGCAACGGACGGTCTTTGGAGCGCACGAGGTACGTCTGGATTCATCCCCCATACCCGCGACTTGAAATGTCAACACTCAATACTTGGTTGTCCAATCACCGGGTGGAACAAACTCGGATATGGTGCCAAATCCACCGAGTCGTACCCTGCGTTGTACGATGCATTATTTGTAATGCATTATCTCTGTGCCGTAGCTTGTGACCACAGAGCGTGTTTCTCCTAGGGTGAAGAATCCGCACGGACAATGGGTGGGCTGGATGTAGACGAGTAGAAGAACGGTTTAATGTGAACAACACACACATATATACCGGAAATATGTACTGGTACTCCGATTAGAGGTGCTACGCTTTTACCAACCACCCAGGTGCTCGCGAGTAATACCCGGCCTGCCAATTCCCGTCACCGGTGCAAGTAGCACTTTATAACCGCCGGGTATTGGGGATTCGGGTAACCGGGTACCCGGCATTCATTCTGGAAACCCCGGGGATAAAAAATTAGAATCCTCTTAACTCATGTCCCTGGGCAGTAGTTCGTACAAAATCTCCAGGAAACCTCTGACAGAATTATGATACATCTCAATACACACGCAACAGCAACGGCAACAGCAACATCAGGTCTAGATCTCCTCACTAACTCCGATGTTCGCAACAGCAGTCCAGCAGCCAAGGCTTTACCTCGACGGAGAGCGAAGGCGAGAGCGCCCAAAAGCTCCGTCGACGTGACCCCAAGTTCGACAGCAGTGCCGGAAACAAACACCAAAACACTGACATACTGCCAGGGAACGTGATTAAGGGGACCATATTTTAACCCTTACACCACCGGAAAAATGATCCCACAATATTCCCAAGTAGTTTTGTCCCCAAAAACCGTTTCCGGCTCTAAATGGGTTAACGAGGCCGTTTTTTGCCATATGGCAAAAAAGCAGCCTCTTCATTGCGGGGTGCGTACGTGCGTACAGGCTTCCATCATGTAAGTATTGTCTGTCTGCTGCCTGTCTGCTTGTCTGTCTGCGTTTTTTTTTTTTTACATTTTGGATAGCGAGAGCTGGACGCGGCCGATTTCCACAAAACCCGGCGTCTGAAGAAGCGGGCGAGCCCGGGCTAAACTCGTGGGACTTGGTTTCATTGCAAGCCGTCTCGAATTTTGCCCACAGCAGTCGCCCTGTTGTTTTTTTTTGTGGCTTTGCTGCGGTCTGCGGTTCGAAATTCACAAATATATACTGGTATATCTATATTTGCGATTTTTTATTTTTTAAGAACAGCGAGATCACAAACCCTAGCGTTGCTGACCAAATCTCACCACACAGAGCACCGCGGAAGGACGTCCCATCAGGACAGCTGAGACGTGTTCTGGAGCCCTCGATCACTAGTGGGTGGCTGGGTGAGTGCCCTGTTGGGGCCTCAGGACCCATGCTTGGACAACTGCTTCCTCCCGGTTGCTTTTACGCTCGTCCATCTTGCATCATTACTACTCGTACGATAATAGAACGTGATATTCATAGAAACGTGGACTAAAATAAAATGTTGCGAAACGAGCCTTGGGTTTAACTTTTACCCTTCTAATGTAAACCCCCAATTCCACCACACTCTCCCAAACCAAACCAAACCTGACATATTCATGTCTCCGACTATATACTGCTGTATCATATGTCGGGAACGCCGATGAGATTCTGATTATCCAAATTTACTTCCCGGCTTTCTCGGTATTGAAGTCAGCTTGCATTCCCATTGCTCTCATCGTTGTCATCTTGGTTTCTATTTAACCCCTTTAGAGCCGGAAACGGTTTTTGGGGACAAAACTACTTGAAAATAGAGTGGGATACTTTTGGGGGTAGTAAAAGGGTTAAGTGGGAGATTTTACAGATTCTTGGGCACGGGAAATTCGAAATTCCCGGGGGGGGGGGGGGGGGGGGTTGCCTTTTTTGGGAAATTACACCGAGGA
>JAYJME010002355.1:0-13889 GCA_036873775.1 Costaria costata
GGGTGGGGTGGGGGTGGGGGCGGCGGCGGAAGGGGCGCCTGTCTGCGTCTGTTTGCGGTATTGATCTGTGCATTTAAAGCGTCGAATCGCGCAATCGCATCGCATCCCCAAAGTAGCTCGCTTGCCGCGATGGCCGATATCAATCGTTTGTGGTGGTTCACAGGCTCGGTGTTGTACGTATACAGTACACATTTGAAGTGATATCCGATCTGAAACGGTGCACCCCCCCCCTACTGTTGCATCAAACCCCAAATATTTTCATCTCTTGGTTATGTGCTAGGCAGTGCCCCCCTTCTATACACACATTATCGTTGAGGGACGCGGCTTCGTTGACCACACGACCACCCCCGTACCAAATGATTACAGAGTGTCTTGTAATTATGGACTAGATCATCGCAATAAGTCAAATGTGAGAACAAAAACAACAATGATAACAAAAATAACAACAACATCCTCAACAACAAGATCGACAACAGCATCAACAACAACAGCACCAACAGCAACAGCGACAACAACAGCAGCAACAAAAAACTACCTGGGCTCGCATCCCTTTCCTCTCACACACTTTTACGCGTATTATCATCTGGCTTGCTGCCCCCGCCGACCCCACCGGTCCATTCACGCCGACAGCGGGCTACTGGAGAAACCCTATCGGAGGCGGTAGGTCTGGTAGACGCCTCGGTGGCGCACCAGCGCCGTATCCGCACCTTGTTTACCGAGCTCGAGGCGAAGGAGAAGTCATACGAAGACGCGGAAAACGAGGAGGTGGAGGAGGATGTCAACCCAATAGTTCAGGTATCCAGGAAAATAATGTGTCAAGTAAATAAGTGGAAATATGTGTTGGGAACGTGGGTCATTGCCCCAGCTGACTGGCCGCAATAGTTAATGTCGCTTCACGCAGAACGGGGGGGCTTAAAAAATCCAGTACTGCGCTTCCATGCTTTCCACCATTCGATAGTTATGGGCGAGGATACTGTGCCAAAAAAAACTGCGTAGGGGGTGCGTTTCGTTTCCAAGGCACAGCGACTCCGGCCCAATCCACCTGAAGTCGCGCATCAGCCTGGCGTAGGGCTAGGTAGGTGCACAAAGCACTGACTGCACCCAAACAAACGTGCTGCGAGAAATGGCTTACCACCACCACCACGACCACCACCACCGCCACCTTTTTGCCTCTCCCCCGAAAAAATCCTCCCACCCACTCTGAAAATGCCACAGGTACATCCAATACCGCGACCGCATGTACGTCAACAGCAACATGTTTTATATGTTGACGTCTATCTCCTGGAGGGGCGCCTGCAACCATCGCTTAACCTATTTTGATCTGCATGCCACCCTGTCGCCGCCTGGGTGTTTCAGGCAGCGTGGCAAGACGCGAGAACCCAGGAGTTGCGCGTGCTGAAGAAGATGAACGAGCTCAGGTGAGGCCCGCTTGGCTTGGCTTGGCTTTATGTACACCTTGCGGTATACGCCCCCCCCAAAAAAAACAGCACCCCCCTCGGTCTTGCGTACGCGACACCGCGTGGCAATATTTGTTAAGAGGAACTAGAGCTAATGGTGGGCTCCTTGAGTCAACGTGACTAAAGTAGCCCAACAGCGCCTGTAGTTCCTTCTAACGGACAGGCAAGACAGGACTAGGACTATTTCGATTTGCGGAGTCGGCATGTCAAATGTTTTTCAAACTGCAGCGATTTGCTACGAGACCCCTGTGCGATGAAGCCGGGAAACTGCCAGAAAGAGTGTACGGGCCCGAGCCTGCCCCTGGCTGACGTTCGCTCCAGCACGAGCGTCAAGGAAACATTTTTTTTTTCTTGGCCAACGCTGTTGACTATCCGAAACCTCGCTTGCTCCGTGATAAGCTGAGGGAAACACGCTCAGGGCAACATCGTTGACTATCCGAAACCCTCGCCTGCTCCGTGATGTGCCGAGGATAGAACGGTTAGGGTTCAGGGGTGTATAATAGGGATTCCTTTATCTAAAGGTATCTCCACGTTTTTTTTTCTACTCCGTGTGTTGTTGTCGTCCGTCAGTCTACTCGGACATGTTTTGGAGCCCTTAAATAATGATATGGCCCTTCCACAGGCAGCTAGCCTGCGATTCAATCTGTTGAGTAGTCTAGGCTGTGCGGGCGAGCACTTCATCCTCGCCACGTTCCTTCAACACATCTCATCTACAACGCAAACCAGCTACTATCGTCTTGACGCCCGAAGCGGCCCCTCTAATAAGCCCCGAGCTCGGCTTTATATCGGTACATCACCAAGAGAAGGCGGCGGCGGCATTGGTAAAACGCCTTTTAGGACTGCACTCCCGTGTTTCGGAGACAACGCCCTTGGGATATTACAGTCAGATGTAGGTTTATTGAAAGAGTGCGCATACCTGGTATTTAGTTAGTACCTGGCAAAAATGATTCACGAAAACAAACATTCTCTTTTCTTTTTTTCAAGGGAGGATGGCGCGTGCGAGGACAGCATCCTGCCGGTGAGGACGATCCGCCAGATGGAGGCGCACTGCCTGTCGACGGTGGCGGTCTTGAAGAGCTACCTCAAGACGGGGGTGCGCTTCACGTCGACGGAAATAATCGCCCTCATATCCCAGGTACGTATGCCATACGGTACGGGGTGGGTACGTACGTAGCATTTTTTTTTCTTTTTGGCCAAGCCATTTCTCTAACTGACGGGGGGGGAGCCCTCCTCAGCCCTCAATGGTTGAACTTCCATTTGGGTTTTGCAGTAATTACCAGATCGTGGGATTGTTCTTCGGTGAGGGCATAGAGTGGGGAGACTCATTATTTTGGTTTAAGGGAGCATTCCTGCCGTGTAGTACCAGGTATTCGTAAAATACGGACGACGTACAATATCATCCGGACGACGGATGAACCTGGACTTGCGTCCCGACAAAACAATAAGAAAAGTGTTTCGGTGTCTGTTGCGGTTTTGTTTACACGTTCCGTGCGCACCTTCGTGTTGCGGTGCCAGTACTTTGGGGTTGCCTGCTGGAAGCTATACTGGAAGCTACATATATATGTATACCTGGTTCTATTTTATGTATTTTTCGGTTTTGCGAGTACTCGTGTGCACATTGCCGTGACACAGCCCGCTAAGGCTGTCGGGCTTTCTTTCCCCCACTCCCCCCCCCATCCGCTCAACCTCACTCCTTTCACAATGACGCCCTTACGGCAATACCAAAACGGTTTCGAGGGCACCTTCTCCGTTGAACGAAATTAACGTTTCTAAGACCGCAACGTCGTTGTTATCTTTTGGTGTTCGGTTTATCTTGTCGCACCAATTTACGGGGCCGGGATCGCCGTACTACTGTCTTCGCGACCCACGACGACGTCTCATCAAAGAGGAGTTAACTCGGCTGTCAACTTTCTTCATATGGTATGTACTTAACAGTTGCAGGACTGCACTCCAGTTTCGGGGACACATGTCTTGGAACAAGACTTAGGTTATAAGTATACTGTATCTTTCTGCACAGTGCAGTAGAAACAGGGTTTTGGGACTTTCGTGCGAGTCCGGTCCTGAATGATTCACCAGCGCATATGAATAAACTGCCACCGTTCGTCGTAGACAGCGGCGATGCAAAGGTGGCGGCCTGCCTCCTTGTGCCGCTGCTGTCAGCCTACATCATAACCTACTATTCCGTTTCACGAGACTCCTGCCTAAGAGGAACGGCAGCGTCGGGCCAACACAACTTGTCAGCGTTGTTCATTCATCGATCAGCCATGCAAGAGGCAACCCCCCGCACGCGTGCCCTGCTTCACTGAGCGACCACACAGGTTCCGGCTTCAATCGCCGATTGCGACGGGTTGGGTGCCTCGGGTGTTTCTTTCGCATATATACATACAAGTAGGCCCCCCACTATCAGCTCAAAACAGTGTTCGGGTTCGGGTTAATAGTTTTTTTTTGTAACAAACGATGCAGTACCCCATTTGTTTCGCTGCCGTGCTGCTGTCGGCGTCCCAAACGCGGGCGGGGGCAGATGTCCTTCACCGCCAGCACGGTTGACGGCCTGTCTCGATGGGCCGGGGAGGCGATGGAAACGCTCGGGCACGAGAGGGACAGGGCCCGCGCCCTCCACCGCGAGAACGCCCAAGTATCCCGGGAGGCAACCATGGCCCAGAAAGAGATCATGGGCCTAGAGGCAAAGCTTTTTCATTCAGGAAAAGAGGTGAGTGTGTCTGTCTGGAGCGGTGTTGGGGGAGGTTACCAGCTTTTATTTTGCTTGTGCCTTGGTCCGCTATAAATCGGAGCGTGCTTAGTGTGTTTCTGGCTCTTCGTTGCAAAACGTATGGAATCTAGTACTGTCAACGTTCGGGGGCTTCGGGTAGAAAGTCAAGCACCTCGTCCGCATGCCGCCCCCGCCCCCCTCCCCCCGTGCGCTCCCCACCCCCACTCCAGATACCTTTGGTTTTGTTGTGCAGTCGCCAGATCGTCAACAGATCGTGGCGTGCAGTTGTTTCTTGTCTAAAAACGTACGAAGTACCTAGAAACGGATATCGCCCCCTAGCGCCCGATTGTTGGAGGTGTCTCTATGATAATAGGAGCAGGGACGGTGCTCCATCTCGAAAGGGATGCGTGGTCAATCGTCGAATGACTAAGGCAAGCAACATATGAGTACGCCCCCCGCCCCCCTGCCCCCCCTGCCCGAATTTCTGACTTCCCGTACGGGGTTCGCCACCAGTAGCCGAAAAAATGAGGTTACCAGTGTGGTCTTCCAGACAGCATTTGGCTCGTCTGGTCTATTTTTTGCTTACGGGTACACAATACGCCTCTCTACACCTGCTGCACTGCTTCCGCGTCAACGTTTGTGTCAATGTTTGTGGTCTGCATTTTTACGAGGCAAGGTTGACATAGCCAAGGCCTATGCGGCACTGCTGAAGTCGGAGTCAGGCGACATGAAGAGCGTCGTGTCGGCGATCCAAGACTCCGTGCTAGCGGCTGGAATGGAGATAAAAATGCTCGACGACGACGGGGAGCCGCTTAGAGGCAGCAGGGTATGTGGACGGAGACTAATAAAGGCGCTCGCGCGGTTAAAACAAAAATAAAAACAACGCTTCCTTCCTCCGCCAGAAGAAGTAACATTTTAATCGTTCCGATAGCGCGAAACGGCGTACGCGGTAATCCTTGTTTGGTTGTTTTACTCGAATTTTCCCGGTATGCGCCTGTCTTTAGGGTCTCGCGTACTACACACCTCTATACTGTTATTACGTCGGACCGCTGCTGTCAGCTCAGGGGCTGGAGGCTGATCGGAAGTAAACACAATTAGCAGCGGCGCAAGTATACCCATCTTACAACAGTAGACGGACAACAAACCCAACACGACCAACAACAAAAAATATACTTCGTAAAATGAAAAAAAATCTCCGATTGGGTGCCGGGACTCCAACAAACAAGGAAAGCATCACATTTCCATCAAAGACCTCTGGTCTTTTCACTTTGTAGTCCAGACGAGATAACGACCTAAAGCTACTTCTGCAATAACTGGCGCCATTTTCGGGATTAAGCAACGAATATATATTTTTTCCGTCGTGAACGAGTTTGTTGTTGGATAGTAGCCTTCGAATAATAACCCTGATCGCGCAAGAGCGCCCACCGGAAAACAAATAAAGCCATTCGACGTTGTCATCCATACGCAAGAAAGTACGCACAACGTGCCGAAGTCCGCCTCACGAGCGGCGGTTCTTAGTATCATAGGATGCAGCTCACCCTTCATGCGACTCGCCGAACACCTCACGGCGCCTCGCGCTTGGTGCAAGGCAATGTCTGCCTGGCCGGCGAAACCCCGACGTGCTCCGTCCCGGCATTGCACTCGTAGAGATGCGAGGGTCCATGGTCATACGACTACGGCCATGCATAACATTGAGTACACCACCTCAATCCCTTCACCTTGGCCGCAGGCCGTGTTCGCCATGATCAAGGCGTTACGGGATGTCTGCATCAGCCGGCAGGACCAAATCGCGAGGTGGGGTTAAAAAAAAGCGGGCCGGGTTGGGGGTGACGGTTAGTGCAGTGTGTATTAGTCTACCTTTGGCCAATCACAACATTTTATTTAGCCGGATGTGTTCTCAAAAGCGGGAACTGAGCCCATAACACTGTCAAGCCGTGTGCTCGCCCAGGCCTCGCGATCTGCGTTTTGGTCGACCCACGCGGCTACGTACACGTCGAAGACGATGAAGTGCAAGCATTTCAATCGTTGAAGACAGCCCGCATTTCTCGTAGCGTGGGGGGGGCGTGGGATGGAGGGGAACTTTTGCCTACTCGTGCGTGAAAAGTGCCCAAACGTCGGCGTCTTAGACATCAGAGTATGCTTTTTAGGTGTGAAGCAGTGCGAAGTTCTGCTTGGCTCACGTGGCCAGCGGACGACTCTGTCGTCGATATCAAACCAAGACTCGTACTCGTAATATCGAAGAATTTACGTTACACAAAATAAGCGGTGCAACCTGATCAAAATGCGGTACAACCTGAACCAATGAGCTTCAACACATGTAGACAATCTGTTAAAAGCGTAACATGTGACAGGCGCCCCGTCCCGCCGCCACTGTGTGCCCCCCGTTTTGTCTCCTAAACAAAAACGTTTTTTGCATTACCCCGCCTTCCCTCTCGGCTGTACTAGAACAAAAAAAAACATGACGGAATTATGCATTTGTGTCCGATGTACCGGTATCTGTGTGTAGCCCCAATCGCGCACAAAGTATAGTAAGTTTGGGTGAGACAACGCAGCACCACCAGGCCGGTGATCAGCGAGAACTGAAGAACGCAACGAAGTGCCGGAGGGAATACCGGTCGTTTTTTCTTTTTTTGTATATGTACCGTAATAAGTCAGAGTCGGGCCATTGGTCATCGTTGTGAGCTGCTCAAAAACGAGCGCAACAATGCTTTTTCGTCTCTCGGGAGGTTCCATGGGCTATCAACGGCATCGCCCCGGAGAAAAACAGCTCGTGCAACCGCCCGCCTTGGGGCCATTACATTCCGACGCCAAAAAGACCCCCTGGAAAAACCCCACCCCCTGCACAAAAAATGGAAGGCTTGATCATTTCCTGGATGAAGCGAAGACCGAGCTCGAGCACGCTGAGGTGACGATCAAGCAGATGGCAAAGGCTGCAAGCGCAAAGCGCCCGCGAAAAAAGGGCGGGGCTGCTGCCGTCTCCAAAAAGCAGGGCGGCGACAACAGCGCTCGCAACGGCGACGACAGCGGCCTCGACAAGCGGCCCTCTAGGCAAGCCGCAAGCGATCTTGCCACCACTGCTGCTGTCACGCTTTCCTCTTCGGCCGGCGCTACAAGGGCCTTGCGATCTCGCGCGGCGGCCGCCACCGGCAGTAGCTCCAACACCAGCCCTGCGCCAGCCTTAACTATCCCTGGCGAATCGTCCGGTACTGGCAAGGAGAGCAGTCCAACCGCACTCGAGGCCGGTGGTGTGCCGGAGTCATCATCATCATCCAAGACGCAGGTTCCTACTGCGGTTATTTCTGCACTGGCATCAACCATCGCCAGCGAAGTAAACAACATCGACGGCGTCGCCGCCGCCAGCGATGGAGGCACGGTGGCGAGCGACGACGCCATGCTCACCCCAGACGGCTCCTACGGCGGGAACAATGAGAGGGGTAGTAAACCGGTGGGGGTGGGGGGGAAGAGTAGTCCCGACAAAGAAGGTACGACTTCCTCACCGAAACACGCTGGAGATAACGGAAGGGGGCAACGCACGCCACCGCCTCAGTCTCCACCAGCAAGCGCCTTATCCCCGGCAGCAAGCCTGGAGCGCCAAACCGATCCTTCTGGCAGCTCCATCGGCGGCGAACCGGGGGTGGGTGGGGAGAGGGGGAGCAGTGCGGAACCCACGATGACGCCGCCGAAGGAGTCTGCAGCACCCACGGCGGCGGCGGCGGCGACGGTAAACCCGCGGTCAATAGAAGGCGGGGACCGAATAGAAAAACACTCCGGGGGTACCGTGAATGCGGAGGTGAGGACCGCAGGTGGTGCAGATAAGAACGGGGCAGAAAGTACGAGGCGCGGCGGGGGCACTGATGGGGCGTCGACAGTGGGATCAGAGGAGAGGGAGGATGCGTCGGATCACTTGCTTTCCGAGGTATGGAACGAGTGGAACGTCGTGGAGCAGGGGGCCTTCTCTCGGATTTTTTTGCCGCGGTCCGTGGGAGATATGCAGGTGTTCGTGAATCTTGGCAAAAAACGCTCCTGAGCTTCCCAATACCATTAGTCGTGCGTTTCTCAGCATGCACACGGCTGTTAGAGCGCCATGGTGTGTGACTGTGTCAGTGTCGTGAAAACTATTATAGTGTACGTATCGACAAAGCGAGGGGGGGCGGGAAGGGGGAGACGAGGAGGAGGGGTCAGAAGCGTGCATGCCGCTGGCGCCGGGTAAAGAAGGAAAGAGGATAGCAATGTATGACAAAAAACGCCGGTTACAGCATCGACTTTCTTAGCATTCTTCAGTAGGTATTATTGCAGTCTGTTGGAATATCGCCGAGCAGCTGCGACATGTTTCTCGTCGACGAGCCAACCTGCGCGGTAATTTCAGGCGATTTCAGGACTTACCCGGCCGGACGGCACCACGTGCACCTCCTCACATAGTGTACATATCAACAAACGGAAGTCCGGTTCAACTGATTCGAGGCAGTACCAAACCGTTCGCGATACACCCTTGCTGCTGACCCCCCCCAGGCTAAGTCGTGCGACGGCGACTCCAATACCGAGTCATCGGTCGACGGCGCCGTCGTGAGGACCCTGGAGAAGGCAGCCCGTAGCACAGCCGACGCCATGTCGGGACTGGAGGACGCGCTGAAGCTTGTACTTGGTTCGTCCTCCGGCATAGACGCCAAAGTGCGGGAGGAGCTCACGGCGGTGCTTCAGAACGAGGCAAGGGAATGGGCATCGGGCCGTCGATGGTAGAGGGGAAGCAAGTGGGAACGGCACAAGGAGTAACAGTATACGTTCGGCATACCTAACCGCCTTTCTCAGGTTGTCTTCGCACCGCCTTGACAATCGTAGGACAGGCAGCGCGAAGCCAAAAACCGTTGGCATAGAAGTATTCGTTTCTGCTTTGCATTCATGCTTTTAGTGCGGCTCGTACCAGGTATGACGCGCACAGACTATGCTTGTGTTCTGACCATTCTCCCGTCTGCGCCATTTGATATTTTCTTTGGCTTTTAGATGGAGCTGATGAGGGAAACAATCAAGAGAGACATGGAAGAGGTGGCGGCGGAGGCGGCTGCTGTTTCAACTGAAAGGTCGCAAATCGCGACCGAGCTGGGAGAGAGGGCCGAACGGATCTCGCAGCTCGGGTCGAGCATCCACGATTTACAGGTGCATGGGCGCGAAGGTTGCACTGCTGCCACCGTTTCGGCGAATGAGGCCGGGAGGTGTATGCCTTGGAAAAACCACGAGGCACGGGGCAGCACACCCAAGAGAAAAGGGTGCTGGTGGTTGTTACAGATGGAGTAGAAGGGGCTTGCGCACATCTACAGTTGGATGGTTGTGCAATGCAGGGTTATTATGTTTCCATGTTGACGATGAATAAGGTTTTCGGGCACAGTCTTCAGACAGTTTGCTGTACGTTTGGGGTTGTGCTAAACTCTAATTTCCCTCTGACCGTGCCTGATATCTCGCTCGTCCCATACCCTCCACTTTTACTTCTGTTATACTATCCTGCACTAATGCATGTAGTATTTATTTGTTTTTCAAGTATGAACTCTTTTAATTCACATGTTGTCCTGTTTAAGCATACTAATACAATCGTCAACTTTGTCGCCCGCCTAGCGAAAATATTAGCAACTCGTGCCAAGCCGTGCGAACTCTAAAGACACAGCAAAACCCTCCTCAACGTGCGCGTCCTTTGACCATTGAAACCCAACAAAAACAAGGGCGGCCTGGTCAACGTCGACCGAACTCACCACACCGAATTTAATCAGCGTGAGGGTCAGGTCGCTGGAGGCGGCCACCCAGATGGGATGCACCAAGAGCGCGGCCCTAACCATGTCCCATCCGCCGCAGAGCAGACCCGGGCTAACGAACACAGAGTTCTAGACGGAGCGGATGGCCGAACCGCTGTCGACGCTCCACGTTCGGCGCTCGGTCGTGACGACGGCAGCAGCAACATTACCCACGGTGTAACCCGCCAACGGCATCCGCGGGAAGAGGAGGAGCGGAGGCTAGAGGGCAGACAACATCACGGGAGCGCTCGGCGGCGTGAGTCCTGGGCAGAAGAAGGAAATATCGTTCGCGGTGGCTTCGGGAACAGCAGTCGTCACGAGGGAAGCAGCCCACGGGACAACAGGAGAGGCCAATCCCGACCGCACAGCGAAGGCGCCAACGGATTTCGCAGGGAAGACGGAGGTGGAGCGTCGGAAGGCGGGCAAAGAAGGGTCCCGGGGGGGGAAATGGCCGGGTCGCCGAATATCAGTAGCGTGCAAAGAAGTAGGGGCGTGCGCACCAGTTTCTCGCAACAGCAGCAGTCAGGGGCAGGGGGGCAGCCTCGCGTCGGAAGTGCACCAAGCAGGCAACGCCAGGCGAACCCACAGCATTACCAGAGCGGTTCGGAACAGAATGGTGGTTGTGACGCAGGCAGGACGATTTCGTCTTCTTCTTCTTCTGGTTTTCCGCCAAGAGGAGGAGACACTGCACGAGGAAGCGGAGGAGGAGATGGAGGAGGAGGGGGAGGGAGGGGAGGAGGTGACAATAATTCTGGGTGGTCACGAATGACCCCAACTCTGCACGGCGTCCCTACTGACATGCTCTCTCGAGATGGAATCAGTGCCTTTTCTGACCGTGCTGACGATAGCCGGGGGTTATCCGGCCGGGACCAGAGTCCCCCACGGATGCTGGGTGGTAACCTTGATAAGGGGGGTGTTAGAGGGAGTCCAAGCCGAGGCGGAGAAGGCTGTGCTCTGGACCGGCAAGCCGCTGCTCGACAGGGCCAATACGGAACAAACGGAAGGGGGACTGACACCGAGGCAACAGTTGGCTCGATCGCTGCCACGGAAGGCAGGAAACGTGGCGGTGGTGGTGAACACGGTGGGCTGAGAACGCGGGGAAACGAATATGCTCAGGCGGTCGGCGATGAGCAAACATCGGGTAGACTTCGCACTCCTTCCCACCCAGATGGCGCAAGGTATTCTAAGAACAACAGCCAACAAAATGACGCGGCGGGGAAAGCGGTCCACGCTTCGACAGTCGCAAATGCCTCGTCGGTAGGGCAAGGCGGACAGATACGGCCGTGGCGCGACGACAAAGCCAAAGGGGGTGAACAAATTGACTATGCCAACAACGGTAAACTCAACGGGGGTGGTGGTGGTGGTGGTGGTGGTGGTGGTGGTGGTGGTGGTGGTGGAGGCATGAACAGACGCGGTGCATCTTCTCGCTCGGGTTCTCAGTCGCCAGAACGCGCGACGGCAACGACGACAACCACGCCAACTTCTTCCTCATTAAAATCGGTGCAAGACCGCCCCAAAATACAACATATGCCGAAAACCATGTCAGAAGTGGCTATCGCTGCCGCCGGGGGCGCGGCGGACACGTCTGGCGGCGGAGGAACCTCCCCGAAGAGGATAGCCAGCGTATCTGACACCGAACGCAAGGGAACGGTTGTGGCGGGAGCGGCAGGAGCTCGACAAGGCGACGGGAAGGGCGGAGCGGCGGAGGCGGGGAAGGGCATGACCGGCAGGCAGGAGAGAGCGCTCCGGGCATTTTTGAAAGGGGTGAGGGAAATTCCCCGTCTGTCAGAGGACAGGAGCGGCCGCTGATTGGACGATGTCACAGAAGGGGAGCTGTTAATAGACTTCGCGCAGAGGTTTCGTTTTTTGGCTTCCCTTTATTTTCTTCTTCTTTCTAGGCATGTTTATGGGTTATTCGACGTTCAAGCTCATCGTGCTGCAGATTGTCCGATGGCGGACACAGTAATAATAATAGTAATAGTAAAAATAAGAAGAATAATAAAAGTAAGAAATTAATCACAACAATAATAATCACAATAATAAGAGTCACAATAATAATAACAATAAGAACAAGAAGAAGAAGAAGAAGAAGAAGAAGAAGAAGAATGTCCCGACCCCTCGTTTCCAGCAGTTGCTGTCGGTTTTACGGTACTTTTTCCCTCGTGTGTGACGGCTAACTCCGTGACGCAATTCATCGCATAATAGCATCCCCCCGCCCCATCTCTCTATTCGCCGCCCCTTTTATTATTGCTTTATGAACCAGGCCGACGAGACGCAAGCTAACCTAGCCTTTGTGGCGCTGAGACAGGAGCCGTTTCTTGTTGAAGAATTCGATTACCTCGCCAACCAGATACAGGACCTGCATGAGGTTAGGATGGAGCTTGGAGCGCCATGCTCGAGTATGTGTTTTTTTTTGGGTTCACTTCCATCAACATATTCGAATCCCGGAACATAGTTTTGCGCGTGCTAATAACCGTCCACACGCCTCCAAAATGCACCGCTTTTTGGGGGGAAGGAGGTATTGAAGATCAGCCCGCCAGCGCGCGCGAAGGGTGCGCTGCCCCGTCTCTCGCCCCCTCCCCTCGTCTTGTCGGTTCGGGGTTTCATGACCCTCGGTGCGCACCCGCTTACTCAGATTTGTGTACAGCAGTGTTTACATGATCCATGGTCGTGTCTCGAAAGCACCTGCTGCCTTTCCCCCCTCCCTTTCCTGGCCTTTTTCACGGCTGTTTCGCTCGGCCCTATTTATTGGTCAGACGACAAACGGGCCCGTTCCCCGGCACCTGCCACACGCGGAGCTCCGGGAGCGATTGCGAGAGCTCAGCGCCCGGAGCGCGCCGATGCTGAGGAGAGTCCGGGTGAGCAGCGCGGCAACTCACAACTCACAACAGGCACCACGACCCGGACGTTTCATATGCATGTGTATAGTTGGTGTATTGGTGTTAACGGAGGGAGGTCGCCGGCTTTTGGCATCAGTTCACACCATGCCGCGTGTCGAGACACTGTTCGGGGTAGAATATTACGAGGCATGGTGACGCAATTGTTTTCGGAGGATGTCACCAGTTCCATCTGCAACTGCTGTCATGCCCAACCTCGTTTTCGACGAAAACGTTGGCTGCCACACGGAGTCTAGAAGGAAGTGTAAGTGCTGTACATGCACGAGGTATAACTTTGGTTTTTCGTAGGCAGTGGTGACCAAAAAGGAACGTACTTCCTTGCAGTAATTTCGAGACGATTAGGCTTGCGAAACCCCGCATCGCGCCGCCTGTTGTGTCTTGCCTCTGTCGTGAGACTTCGCGAGACACGAATAAACTTGCTCGAAAGTGTCAGTGATTGACAGGGAGGAAGACTTTATTTTGTTTCCTTTCCGCAGCTGCGATTACGTTAACATAATCAAAACAAAAAACTGCCGCTTGCGCTTTTTACTTACAGGCCCGCTATCGCCGACTTCACGTCCGCTGGGCTTCGAAGCTACTGGAGGCGTTGTCCTCTAGGGGCCTCACTGGCGGAGACGCAGACGTTTCGCTGACGTGCACTCTGTGCGGTTACGACTGGAGGAGCGCGCAGCCCAGGTAAGCGGCGCCGCTTTCACAAGTTTTTGGACACAACCACGCTCGCTACAGCCGGGGTATATGATAGCACCTCAAATTTCGGAGGCTCCTGACTTGAGTCCATTGCTAATCCTTCCATTGGCATGCAAGCTATCCGTTGACGGTTGTTTAACGGTAAAAACAAAATCGCGTGTGTTCTCCCCCCCACCCCCCCTATATATTATTTATATATAGGTTGGGTTAGCGTCGGTTGACAACGACGCTGTAAAACACGCCAGTCACTGCGTGTGCTGGACAACCAGGGTATCGTTTTTTTTTTTTTTTTTTGGCGGTTACCATGATGGTTATCGAGTTAGATCATATTGTGCAGGGTGGAGAACCCTAGTTCCGCACA
>JAYJME010002356.1:0-13884 GCA_036873775.1 Costaria costata
GAATAAAGTATCGCTTTCCACGCTAAATTGCGATTTTTTCACTCTCGAGAGATTCGAACCCGCAACCTAGCCTTCAGAAAGTTTACGGGGTTACCAACTGAGCCACTGGGGACGCCAGTACTGGTATACCTGGTATACAGCTTGTGGCTTGCCTACTGGACGCCAGTACTGGTATACCTGGTATACAGCTTGTGGCTTGCCTACTTTAGTGATCGTGATCTATACAAGTAACCCAAATAGAGCTCTCGTCTCCATCACGCACGCGTGAGCAATAACAAAGCCCTACGCAAGGCAGGTGGGTGATGCCAACCGCATGCTCAAGCAGGTAATTGAGATTGCTCCCCTTCCCATCGAAGGTGCGCCCCTTTGCTACCTCAGTCCCCCCAGGTACTCGTATATACCTGGTACGCATGATGAGATACGTCCGGCCGAGCGGGGATCATTTTTTATCTTTTAGACTCCAAACGCTCACTTGTCTTGCTGCGGCGACCTTTGTTTTCTCTGCTGCCCGGGCTTGTGCTCTCGTGCTGCCGTGTTTCACCGTCGGTGGATGGCTCGCTTGGCCTTCGTGGGTGCTGACGTGCCTGCCTTGTTGATTGGCCCCTCCTCGAGCTTGGACCACCTCCATGCTTTAGTTGTACTGCTGTACAGCGGTCGTACAGTCGACGTGGCAATAGTAGTTGGACTCGGGTTTCTCTCAGGGTTGGTGACGATACAGCGTTGGTACGGATCACACTAATGTGCATGACGGTTGCAGGGGCTACGTGCACCTAACGACGGCACGGGCTACGCCAACTGGCGCCGGACGCCTAGTTTCACGAAGACCCCAAACGCTGAACGACGAACGATACGCGGTGAGTGCGGCGCAATTGTTTGAACCGGCACATGTAGCCCCGCGTACAACGCCTGTCCACACACTACCAAAACTGAAAATACGAAAATCTGAGCAGCCGCGTTGCACGAGTACGTACCAACTACTACTGTGGGCCGCAGTGTCCTTCGTCACCTCATCTCAAAATCACGGCATGGGAGGCTCCAAGTGGAGCTCTACTCTGCATCGGTCTCAATCGCATGGCGCGCTCGGGAGGGTGCATGTATTGGGCGCACGCGGGCAAGCTTTCGGCGGGCAAAGTTCTACGAGCGGTGCGATTGTGTTTGTATTCTTGCTGTGTCGCACATCATGCGGGCGCCTTCTTCGTGGGTTTCGCAGCTACGAGTGCCCCAAGACAAGCAGGGCGGCTGCACTGGCGCCATCACGGCAGTCTCACTGCTGGGTGCGTTGTAGACTGCAGACAGAAGAAGCTGGTCGCCTCAACCTACAGCAGGGTGTGTAGGGCCCATTGCCTGCGAACTAGTCGGTCACTGCAGCAGTGCCCTACTGATGACGAAACAGCGGCACCGGAAACAACGCAGGCCAGCATGACAACGACATCAACACCCACAGCAGCAACAACCACAGCACCAGCAGCACCAGAAGCCGCAGCAAAAGCAGTGGCTGCAGCAACAGCAGCAGAAGTAGAAGTAGCAGCACCAGTAGCAGCAGCGATAGCAGCAGCGAAACCGACTCCGCCAAGCTTTCTGGCTGCAGTCGAGGGAAGAGGGGCGAGCAGAGATGACGCCCCGCAAGAAACAATTCTCTATTTCGCGTTCGGGGCGAACATGAGCCCCTCCGTACTCACCGGAAAGCGGAGCGTCACACCCGTGGCGTCGGCGCCTGCACAGGCAATCGCGTTCGCCACTCAGGAGCACACAACGCAGCACGGCGGTCGGCGCGGTGGGAAACTTGAAGTATCTCCCGCAGAAAAGGAAGGTGGCGAGAGACCCGTCTGCCTTTCTTTCAGCCACCGAGCAGGTATTATGTACGTACGCAGTGCTCGATGGTTCTGTGTTTCGACTTACTACGCGTGTACCTATGATACTGTACTTAAGTACAGTAGTATATAGTATGACACCTGATTTGATACGCAGTTAAAATATACCGGTATGTATATCGTAACAGCTCAGTAAAGCTACTGAAGAAAGGGAATCCCGGTTGTATAGCACCAAGTATGTTCCACTGTTGACGTAAATGTAAGCACCGCTTAGTTTAAACATTAATACAAGAACAGTCCTTACATTTCCGTCCAGGTTGATACCAGGTATTATCGTACGTACCACTGAATACATCCCACCGATAAGCACGCGTGTACACACAGTAGGAGTGCTTTTGTTGTGTGGAATTTTCATGTGAGTGAACCCACTCGTGTTTTCTGGCTGGTGAACTGCTGGAGTGATACTGCTGCTACTGGGATGTTACCGGCGCTGCACTCGTGAAGCTATGATATGGTGCGAAATTGACGCAAGGATTGCATCGAAAAAATCGCGCAAGATTTCGAGGCATAGAAATGCGCCCTCGGCCTTACACACTAGATACATTATTTTATTTTGAGTGGAAGCTCGTCGGAGTTTCCATGCAAGCTCCTCGGACTATTTCCACCGAAGTACACAAAAGTACACGGCAGCTTCTGTCGAAGTATATAAACCTGTTGTCCCTGTGTGCATCGTGGTTTTGTACACAGCTCATATCTCTGCGTGCGTAGGTGCGAACTTGATTTTGTGCCCTCACAGTAGTAACCTAGAGTATTTCTCCAACCAAAGTGACCTACGTAGAGCCCCCCAAACACACGCCAACTAAGCCGGCGTCCGCTTGGAGTTAGGGTTAGTATTAGGATATGAGTAAGGGTGGTCGGGGTGGTGGCCACCTTGAACTAAAACCGTTACACAAAAAAAACGACGAGCATTCGGCGGAAGGTCGTGGAACCACACCGAACCCCATGGAAGCTCGTAGGAGCTCGTGGAAACTTCCGTGAAAGCTTCAACTTCCAGCTTCCACGTCCAGCTTCCAATACTTCCATAGGAGCTTCCACCCTACTTCCATGAAGGCTGCCACTACCTCCATGGAAACTTCCACGCTTAAGGTTCCGCTACTTCCATGGAAACTTCCATAGAAGGGAAGCTTCCATGAGCGGAAGCTTGCACGAGCGGAAGCTTCCATGAAAGCTTCCATCTACTTCCATGAAAATGACACATGACGTGGTGCCCCCAGACTTGCCCAAGTACGTGTCTTTTCCTTGGGGTGGTTTTCTAGCCCTTGTGCTATTGCTGGCCCTTTATGGCGGTTTGTCGACCAGCCGAGCTGTGCGCCAGTTGATGCGTGCAGCAGCATGCTAGCGTTGTGCGCTGATTCTCAGCGCTGGTTTTTCTGTTGGCAGAAGTGTGTCCGCTTCCACTATTGAGTCGCACCTTGGTGCAGTAGTACGTTGTCCTCATCAACGAAGCATGCTGCGCATATTTTCCCTCTCAGCTCCTCTCCTGAATTCAGGAACTCCATGTACACCTCACACAAGCACTGCGCCGTCGAGGATAATTGTACTCTTACCCCGGCTAACACCACCACGGTCTACTGTAGGGGTGGAACGAATAGCATTGCAAAACACAAAAGAGGGTCCCAGCGTTATCGAAGAGCTTCGTCTGCCGGGGAAATATTTTGGCTAAACAATTGCTACCGCTATCGTAGCGCGCACCCAGCCATGCCGTGTTAAATCATTGGCTTGCCCCTCCTTTTTCCCCTGTCTTCCGCTGCTTTGCTCTGTACAAAACTTGCATGCGAATTTCGCGACAGGTTACGCTACGATTTCTCAGAAGCCAGGCCCGGCGCAGTCGTGGGAAGTGTCGCCCGGGGTGCACGGTGTGCTGCACGCTGTCTCGCCGTCCGACATGGAGCGGATAGCAGGCTTTGAAACTGGCTACCGGAAACGTTTGGTGCGTACAGAGAGACCGTGGATGCGTAGACGCTGTTGTTCCCGCGCAAGCCTTTGTCGTGAATCCCACGAGAGTACGCGTTCCTTAAGTCATTATACTCTGCCCGAAATTAAAAACTTAATACATGATTTTGGCAGAAATTGGTTACAGCGTGTCTCTAGTTTGTTCTGGATATACCATTTTGTTTCTTGAGACCAATGAGTCTTTTTGACCTTTCACAAGTGGGACAGGTACATTGTTTTTACTATGCTCGTGCGCTGTCGAAGATATTGCTGCCCTACCAGTTGGTGTCCAAACGTTTCCGTTGGCCAGTGTGTGACACATTTTTTGCTTGCCGCCCTACCTCAGTTTCGTCTCACACTGGACACATTGTTTGCGGGGGCGTGCTTCCTTCTCCTCACAGGTGGAAGTGGAGACTACCGCGGGAGAGCGAGATCGTGCTGTTTGCTTCATTTCAAGCCCTACGCAGGTGCTTCCCACCAGCGTACCGCCAACATCCAGGTAAAGCATGAGGCCCTGCCACAGGGGCCGCTCAAACGTTTTGTGTCCCTGTTGTAAGGTCCGAGCGCAAGCCAACTCGCGCTTCCCTGCCCTTCACGCCATCGAATCTCGTTCAACGTTCTGAATATCTTAAGAACCCGAGGTTTGTCCTCCAAGCACATTTTGTTTTCGTCCTGTTGGTATGCCGCTTTTCGGTCGTTTTTGTGTCGTTTGTTGGGTACTTTATCTGGTATGTCTGAAGGTTTGAAAACACGATGAAGTCTACTGCGCCGTCAGCCGGTGTATTGCATACTTCGTACTACAATATCGCCCCGTAGGAGCATCAACGGCAGCACCGGACGACCTATGAAAGGGCCTGCCGTTGGTGCGGCAAGCCTATGAGTTTTATTGACCAGTCAGTAGATATAGTCGACTCTTGCGCGAGTTACTCTCTCGCGTCGATCACCATCTCGTGGAGTGGATGCGGATGCATCTCGCAGACTCAAGCGCTCTAGTACATGCACCACCTGAAAGCGATCCACGGCGAATCATTGTCCCTTTGTGCATTCAACCCGACAACCGCGATACAGATATCTTTCGTTGCTCCAAGCCGGCGCGTCGCACCACGGCGTAGACGAACGCTACCAGGCCTGGCTGGCACGTCTGCCGTCGGTTCCATCGAAAGAAGCGGAAGCATCCCCGGAAAGGATAAACACGCCTTCGAAGATGTTGGTGAACAAGTTACTGGGCCTTTTCGCGGTGATCGGCGCTGGGGTGGCCGCAGTAAGCGTTAGCGGCGGGTTTGCGAACAACCCATGACGTCCAGCTTAGTTAGGCACTCATCTTGGGTTCCTGAGCGTTAAACATGCCTCCCTGCAAGGTTTGGATAGGAAGGTTGTTTGTGATACGTTTGGGGGTGGCCGCCGCGCCGGTACGTGATCGGGTGCCGCGGTGATACAGTGGATGTTTGGTCGGTGGCTTGCGACAACCGGCGTCATTGCTGGTTACGCTGTTGGGGGATGTGATGTGCAAGGTTTTGCATGCTTTTTTGCAGTGCGGGCACAACGCATAGTGCCCATCGCTCGTAAGATGGTTGCCGTTCGTAAGATGGTTGTCGTTCGTAAGATGGTTGGATGTATATTATAACACCCCCTTGGCATCTGACCACACCGTCAGACGTATTCGGGAGGACCTGTCTTGAGAACGAAGGACGTGACTACCGGTGTTGAAATACCAGGGTATACCTTTTTCACGTCGCACGTCGTGACGAAGAAGCAATCCGTTACCGTGGCTACCGTAGCTCCAGGAAATAGCGCCATCGAGTGTTTTGGGTCCATTCCGCAATACGTCCGGCACAATTGGCTCCAAATTTCAGCGCGTGCTCGTTTTCGAGGGTCAGAGGCAAACAGACTAGCCGCCTCGGTCGTCTGACATCTGGACATTCCCACGGGAATCCGACCGATGACGATGTTTATCATGCGTACACCTCTACGATGTGACACAAATATTTATCTGGTCGTAAAGCCCTACCTCGTCTGTATGTGCGTTTCTTCCCTCGCGCAATGCACCGCCCGTTTGAATCTATGAATATACCCAACCACGAAGACGAATCATTGCACTGCATGCGCCATTCTCTATTGTCAGGCAATCCGGCCTTCCACACAAAGGAATAACGTACTGAGCCTTTTCGTGTTTGGCAGCACATCTCGCGATGCATCGTTTGGATGGGCAATCGCTATCTATGAAAGCGCTACCCCCTTCGCATATTCCGTCTTTTCCTCTACATTTCAAGCTCACGGTGTGGATCACCATGCATTTGCTCAATCACAGCCGCAGTGTAAATGCTTCTACGGGCAGTAGTAGCCAAGCCCCACGTAGAGCAAAACCGTAACTGCTTCTCTAACAACTATTTTATATGTTATATCTCTATCCCGCCATCCGGAGATAACAACCGGGGGGTATTTTCCTCTTTTTTTTTCTCGATGGAAACGCTCAAATTAATGAGTGCTTGCCGACGTGCAGAATGCCCTTCGTGCCCTTTTAGCGGCCTATGCCGTCGTAGCATACCTGTTATGTCGTTGGAGAGCGCACAACGGCAAGCCGACAAATTTCGCGCGCACAATAAGCATGGTCGTACTGTGCACACTAGCCGACCCTGCAAGAGACGGACGGAGACCAAATCGCCACTTAGAACGTGTCCGAACACGCCTCTCTCTCCGTAAAGTAAAACCCTTTTGTTTTTTTTCCGACGGTGGCTCATTCCGGCGGACACTTCGAAAACGCGTTCCAACTTGCTTGTACGATCTCAGCATGTATTATTTTGAAAACGCTCTAGCGGTGGGAAACCCTTGTTTTCATCTCTCCATTGCTGAGTTCGCTATGTCTAGGTTCTAGCGTGGAGAAAAGTAGTTGGAGAGGTTGCCAAATTAAACAAAAGACTGGTACTACGGTATGATAGGGAGGTTACCCCCACAATGTCCCCTACCACCGCTTTTTTTGGCTGCTCGGGGCGAGTGGCTTTGTACTTGCACCAATAATTAAAACTTTGAAGTGCTTTTGCCGTACGGAGTAGCGTCGACACCAAATCTCATGGGGGCCCATATCCTGCGAAACCAAAAAGAAAAAAGTCTTCATATAAGGTTGCACATAACTAGGGTATATATATGAAAATACAGGACCAAAATAGGACCCGTCCTCTGCCGTAGCCGGACTCAACAAACGCAAGGTTTGACACCGTTCTGCATTCTCCACTGCGCACAACAGGGCACGAAACCATTCCGTGTGATTCATGGCGGGGAATCCCGTCCCTAGTCCCTACCCTATCATGTGTATTGAAAGCGAGCAGGTTCGCCGCGTATACAGTGCTCTAGTCTATACTAGCAATATGAAACATATTAGCTGTTGGCACAGTACGAGCTTACCATTCCGCTCCTGTTCCTGATGGAGGAACTCGCCCCCTTGTCCATAAGGTACCGTCCGAGGGTGTCCCCATACCCTGACAACGCGCGGGTCTCTTTGGTTCGGTTTGTACGTTCATGTTGTATGTGTTCTACTAGGACGTTCGCCCGAGGACACGTTTGGAGAAGCTGGACCGGGCTAGATCCTTTTCGCGCGTACTGCTGTCCACATGCGCTTATCTTTGTGTGGAAAGCACACTTACGCAGCCTAACAACACGCTATTGGTAACGCTGCACGCCAGATTGCGTTTGATTAGCCCGACAGAAATGCGTTACACCGCACCGTATGTTTAGGTTGTGACCCATGCTACGTTAGAGGTGCACCATTGCTTTTCTGAGGCTCTTCACTTTAGGAGCTCTCCATCTCACACCCGAAAACTGTTTTTTGCGAAAACTGGAACGGGGGCAGTCCGATTAGCAAATCCATGGACTAGGCATTAAAAAACTAATATTGCTATGACAAACAAGAACGACTTTCGGACGATTTGGGGGTAAGGAGCTCCGTTATTCAGAAACAAAAAAGCAAAAAAGTGCAACCTCTATCGTAGCACGAGTCTTGTGTAGTCGGCAACAGCAATACTGAAGCTGCTACGGACTACTCTTTCTGGTACACCACAGGCTCGCAACGTACAATTTGGAATACCTGGTATACTTCTTCCGTGCACATGCCGAACATGCCGAACGGAAGCGAGACGAGTGAAACATCAAGCCAGATGGCGGCGGAACCCGACTTCACCGACGGGCGACGTTCGGTCACTCGCGTTTATCCAACTGACAATATTGTGCTCGTAGAGTAAATAGCTTCGTAAATCTTCAAACTACTTCTGATGGCTGTGCACGGACGATGAAACCCACCGAACGCGTAGCAGAAGTGGAGGGCGGTGTTTCCACGAGCGTTTCTGGCGTTTATGTCTGCACCCCGACGTAAGGCCGCCTTCAGCGCGCGCTTGTGGCCGTTCTGGCAGGCCACGATGAGGATGGTGTTGCCGTGGTCGTCTCGCACGTCGGCAGGCACGCCGCTTCGGGCACATCAAGTTCCGCACGGTGAACGGCATACAGTACTTCGTCAGGTCCAACGCTCGCTCAAGTGTTATTGTATTTAATTTTTGGTGGTCTCGAAAATGATCGGCGTCAGGGTTTAGCGCCTGGCGCCGCGGTCACCTAACGCGTGTTACATACAGCTCTCACTCGCATCGACATGCATACACCGACGGTCGAGTGGCTATGGTGTGGAGGCCAAAACGAAAATAAAATGTATCTCCACGCCCGCGCTTCTACAGAAAGGCTGTTATCTGTATATATACCGTCTTTCTATATATCGAGCCTTCTTTTATGCTGTACCCCGGGCTGGCCTGTGGTATACCTATATGGGTCAACTATCAATATTTTATGTGGACAACTCACTGGTCCATCATTCGTTCGAGGTCCTCCACACGGTTGTGCCTGGCGTAGCTGAAAATATCTTCGACTAGATCCTGCCGAAAGACGAACTGTTTTTGTCCGCCCATCTTAAGATCGCTCTGTCGTACGGCAGTAGCGCACGCGAAAAGCATCCGCGACGGGTGTGAAAGGGGCGGAAGCGGCGTCATCGACGAAAAACCTGCAATGTGGAGTTATGATGTAGACAAGGCAGACTGGATATTATACCGGGTAAATGCTTTATGGGTACCCGGCAAAGCTCTGTCACATTCCGAGTGCGACCTCTGTAGGCAACCCTTCGACCACAGGCATGATGCATGCACGTATCATGGACAACATGCCGTCGCAGAGGTACGCTATAGGCACCGGAAATGCTACAGGGACCCGTCCTCATTTGAGAAGGGCCTATTTTGTTGTGGGTTCTGCCGATGGCTGCACTGAAAGAACCAAGGCAACAATGCACACCCCGCCTGTGTCCAACGGTGTCCTGAATAAAAATGAAAATTCGCGTTTGCGGCGATCTTCGTTTTTGTTTTGCCTTACTATAGCAGTACTCTACAGGTAGGCAATGTTCGGTAAGGATTCCAAATAGCCAATTTTCTACATATATATTTGTTTTCCGAAGTCCCAGATAACCACATTGTAGAAACGATATTCATATCGCGGGGGGTTGTGGTGAGCCCATTTCAGCGCCGTCATAATAGAATAATTTACACCAATACAACCTGTATGATGATCGTACAGCTTACTACCACAACCCCTGGCGATCAATTTTTGAACATCGTATCTACTAATAGCATGTGGTTATCTGAGACTTCAGAAAACATAAACTTCGTATATTGGAAACTGGCCACTGGGAATCCTTCCCGAAACTTTTCCTTTGAAAAGGGTTCAACTAAAAAACAAAGAAGAGAAAAATCGCCCCGAACGCGAATTTTCACCTTTACTCAGGGCACCGGTGGACTAAAGCGGCATGTGAATTGTTGACTTGTTTTTTTCAGTACAACCATCGGCAGAACCCACAACAAAAAGAGGCCTTTCTCGAATGTGGACCGTTGTACGTAGCGATGCGAGGTGAATCTACCACTGAACGAGACTACTGAAGTAGTGTGTCGGGGCCCTTGTACTACAGTAGCGCCTCGGCTGATTGTTCTCTTATCATCGCCGCTCAGCATTGTCTCGATTTATGTTTGTCACATGCCAGAAAGTTGACGTGTACACAGAAAATAAAATGTGTTTGATGTATCTTCACCTGCGCGTTCGCCGGCACCCGCTCGCTAGGGTTAGAGGACTTGGATCGCCTCCCACGGGCCTCTGGTTTGATGTGCTGCGATCGGTGTCCATACTCGTACTCATCGCCCCTCGGCATTCCACGTGCAGGCGGTGATGCAAAGGCTTCGCGGCCACCGCTGCTTTTGCTGTCGCTGATGCGGGACCTATTAATAGCGGTATTTCGCCGATCGATGGAAGCTCTTCCCGCGTTTCTGATGGACACGCTATCAGGACCGTAGTTTGCATCCAATCGGTCGTTGCGGTCCGTGCTGTTTCGATGCGAGGGGAAGCCGTAGGCCGGCGCGCCCGTGCGAGATTCGAGATCGTCCTGCGATAGGGATCAAAGGACGAGTTACTGTAGTATAGGATTGCCCTGTACTGGCGCTTAAGAGTCCTGCGGACGGGACTTATGTTAATAAATACACGAGCCTTGTTTTAGGTGTATTCTATAGATTTCCACTGGTATTGATTTTTAATTGCACGTCCCTGTACGCACGTACACAGTATAACAACCGGTTTTCTTATCTGTGAACGGTCATGTTTTTTTGTTCCCTCACTGCTGTACACTGCCGTAAAACGCAGTATTTTGTGACAGCTGTCCATCCCGGCAATGCAATAAAGAACAGGATTGGCAGTCTCGAGATGTCGGTGATCCAAGAAGTCTGTATCGTTAATGGGCGAGGCACCTCCCCCCGAAATACCAACTGTTCTAATATCCTCTGTTTTACGACCCTGGCACGGCTGATTTTGATTTTGTTAAGTGCAATCGATACCTGCCACCATTATGTTTTACAGTCTACAACCCATATGTTAATTTTTTCGCTCGTGAGGGAAATACTCGTACGTCTCTTAAAAAAGTAAGAACTTGTATTATCGATTACCATTCTCATCGGAAAAGGTACAGCAGTAATTCTCGATTAAGAAAATCGGCTGAAAAAATATGATATAATTGAAGAAGAGATCATCACAAGAGTGTTGGGGCAGCGTTACATTCGCCACGGCAGTGCACGCGCTATGCTGTTTTTTCACCAAAACATGCCACTGCTGCTTTGCTGCTGTTCACAGCGTAAGTTTACGTTGGTGTACCAACCCTCGAGTGCAGCCGCTGCGTTCACTGCAGTAGCGGCGAGCCTTGCGCTATATACGAGGTACGCCGGTATCATATGCAGGGAACGTGTCAATTCGTACCTGCATACAGTACGTATATGTGTGGTGTATTTAATTAACACTCGGCCACCACGACTGTCTGTGAAGATGCGTGATACTGCTAACTGCTGACAGGCCTCCCAAGCTTCCACACGTCTGACATACGTATGACCTACGAGTATCCCCACTCTATGATCTACTACGTACGAGTACATTTAAATCTACGGCACGCAGATCTCTCCGGGTGGATCTGTATTTTCTAGCTCATGTTGCCGGGCGGGGGGGCGTATGATCTGCACGATGCATAGCACATGATTTCCAGTACTCACAAAATAAGTCAGTATATACGAAGCCTTACTGCGGTCCACTCGCTTGTTTAGGCAGGACGGCGTATATATACCACACGAACACACCTCAAATGCTGTGAATGTGCTCCTCCCGGTGTCAGGCTCCACCGTCGACAGGTAGTCCGTGTCAGACCCTCTTGCCGTCTCCATCTCTCTTGCCGTCTGCATCTCTCTTGCCGTCTCCATCTCTGATTCGCTACCGCCGCGGGCAGTGATAAAGGCCGCCCCCTCCCTTCCAGCAGGACCTACTCTGGGTGGTACCGTAGCATTGGCGTTGCTAGGAGTAACCCTCCGACCTTCTCGCGTCGAGTGTGCGTGCATGTGGCGCTCTCGACTTCCCGGTGCCTCTCGCGGCAAATAAGCCAGCGATTTTTGCATTTCTTCTCCAAAGTTGTTGCCCCACACGGGTTTGGTTTGAGCCTGCAGTGGGCCATTGCTAGACCGCCTATTGCCCCTCTCCCCGCGAGCTCCGACAGCCGCAAGCGTACGGTCGCGCCGAGCATGCATGTTGACCGCACTTCGATCGACTTACCTCCCTGGTGCCTGCGGGCTGGCTTGATGTCTGCCAGCGAAACGTACGACGGTGACGAGAATGACGGAACGCTGTACGAGTAGATTTTCCAACCGCAACCTATTCCCCCGCATGTATGAGCATTCTACTGCTTGCTGCTGTACATTATTATTATATTATTTTTTGCCTTCCGACAGTGCAGGGCATTATTCATTCAGAGTGAACAAGCTGAACATCGATTTATTAATACATCTACATTCTGCCGAGTACGATTCTACGAACATCGAACACACCACAACCACAGTTTTTCAGCCGCTCGACCACAATAAAAACTACCAGTACCAACAGACAGGAGGTGCCGACTATAGCTATAGCAGCTTCCGGGGATAATACTGTACCGGTAACCCGGGGTCAACAGGAGAACATAGGACAAAGGAAATAACACCCAAATTGTTTTGGGTGCTACAAATACAAAATACACCACGAATCTGTATACTACAGTCCTGCTGTACTCGTAGACAAAACGCAATCTTGTACCAGGTATCAAATACCGGTAAGAATTGACTGTTGTTGTGTTGTATTAATAGTTGTAGTACTACTTTACAAGTACGCGGACTTGGGAGTTAGGATATTTCAGGCTGAGTTTTCTAAAAATAAAGGATTTATAGCTACGTACGGGGTACGAGGTATTTGGCAACAAGAGGGGCGGCGCGCGAGCCACGGCGCGATAGACTGAGCGAGCGGCGAGCGATCGAGCAGGCTGCACGGCTGGCGATAGACGAAGGCGGCGCAAGGCCGCCACGAACGAAAGATAGACGGTCACGCGAACGAACGGTCGATGGGCGAGCGAATGAACGAACGATGGACAGTTTAATAATACGCATTACAGCAGGTACAGTAGTGCTCAGCGGGAAAAGCTACTCTAAATCCTCCCTGGTATATTTTAGCCTTTAAGAGCCTACATACGCTCAGAAGTTGAGGTCACACTAAGCCGCGAGCCATTTGCCAAAATACGTACTCGTACCTGGTAGGAGCTTCCTCTTTTTAGCTGCCGTCGCGAACTCCAGGAGAAAATCCCACACTACTATTCCTATGCTGCGTAGTACTTCTACAGCAGTACGTACATCACACCAGGGCGTAAAATAGGCGGGCGGCTCTTGGTGCGGCCGCCGCACCACGGGTCGGAAGCCGTGGAGCGGCCCCGCATCACGAGCCGAACGCGAGGTGCGGCCGTCCCCATCCCCCCCACGCCGGCCGAGCCCGAGTCAAGGACCTGGTTCCTTCTCAGGCAGAGGAAAAAGGCGCAGTTTGACGCGAATAACACCAATTACCCCCCAAAATTGGTCGCCAAATGCAAAAAATGACCCCAAAAATAGCGAAATATACCCAAAAATTGGCGCCTGCGGCGAAAAAGACCCCAATGTTTTTTTTTTCGAGGAAAAGGGGCCGCAACTTTTTTTTTTCCGCCTTCCGAAGTATGGTGCGACGCTCAAAACCGGATGCGTCGCATATACTCTTGCACCTCTGCCGCTGTGATTCAGTCTCCACCACTTGCGCCTGCTGGTTTCCCCCGCCCGCCCATGCTTCCCCCCGACGTTTACGCGTGGTCCGCCACACATACCGAGGCGCGCATTCCTCGGCCGTGTAGGGCTCTTAGTGGTGTAAATCTGGGCACCGTCATGGGGATCTCTGCGCTGGGGTGTGGGTGCCGCCTACGGGTGTTTGAATGACTCTGGAGTGTGAGAAGAATGCATCTGCTAACTCCACCTAGGCAAACGTAACACACAATAAACGCTCACAACAAGCATTACCGAAGAAAATCGTATACCTCAGACACACATTCCACTCTACTATTAATAGTGAGTCGTTCTCCGCTTGCGGGGGGGGGGGGGGGGGGGGGGGGGGGGGGGGGGGGGGGGGGGGGGGGGGGGGGGGGGGGGGGGGGGGGGGG
>JAYJME010002357.1:0-13883 GCA_036873775.1 Costaria costata
GGGATGTGCGGATCGGATCGGTGGATCGAAAAAGTTGGGATTGAAAAGGCTCTTTTTCAACAGCATAAGAAAGGCCGGTTTGGTCTCCGATCGGAAACCGGCCTTTTCAATCCACCGATCCGACTGCATAGGAATTGGCCTAAGGAGGTGTGAGTACTATGCATTAAGTACTGTGCTGTACTAACATATATTTTTATATATATACATACATACGCGTACTACGTTTCTCGATTGTGAATTTTGAGTTATGCTAGCCTGATCAAAAACAAACAAACCCGCAAATCTCGAACTAAAGTCGAGAATCGATGAAAACGTGTTACACTCGTTCGCGCCAGGACATACCGTATACCGATCTCGATAATTCACTGCGGTGTTGGTGCGTCCACACTCGCTCGCCATGTCGCTCACGCCAACACTCATACAAAAAGGAATCGCTCATAGTGCCTGCAACTGGTACAGAGTATGGCCACATCTACCAAACATTCGTGAATGTCCGGCTTGCGAAAACCTCCACTGGCTCAGTGTAAAAAAAATAAACGAGCGGCGCTGAACCCACCTACCCCTACCCTAGCCAAAATAAAAACTAGTATGTTCTATCCCCCTTAAATTTATACTGCTCAACATGCATCGAGAAGCGTGCCCGGCTCCCGAGTCAGCGATACCAAAATGGTCCCAGGTTATAAAAGCTATCTAATTACCTAATCAGCCGTACTTCTATCATTGGCTACTAGGTTGAATGTGCGGTAACTTCCTCCGTACTTTAAAAACATACAGTTTCTTGTACCTCGATAATGCTGCCCTTACGCTTTGTAGACCCTGTGGATGCGGGAAAATATTTTATAACCCCCTTCCCGGTCTATGGGCATACGACTACGGCCGTGCATGTTACGAGTACATCTCAGCCCCCTCCCCCCCCCCTTGCGACTGGTATCTGTTAGACCCATGCTCTACTTACATATACACATACTCGGCTTCGGTGGTGATGTATGGGATATGGTTTGTAGAATCCTAGAAGCATAAATACCACATGGCCGGGAGACGTGATCAAGAATAGCAGTCTACATAGTTTGACTGGTAGACTGAGATTGATGACGTGTTATACGTGCACACGTATATGACACGAGAAGCACTTGAGAACTGTCAAGAAAACCAGAGCAACTTGGTTGTAATTTTCAGCGATCATCACATTTATTTGTTGATGAGATGACACTACAACTATACTAAAACCAGCATAAAATTGCTGGTGCCTCTGACTTGGCCTTTTGGTAATCTTTAGACTGACGCTGAAAATGATGTTGGTTTGAGTAAGTACGACTCTTGTTCTGTTTGAATCCAAGGTTCCGTTTTTGGTTTGATTGGGAGATTCGAAACTCTGGGTTTTCTGAAGGTTGCACCTACATTGCATACATATTATGTAAGAGCAGACTTTAACATTCGGACCAGTATACCTTAGCAAGGCTATAACACCCGATGGTGGATATAGGTACGGGAGGGTGGTATATTTTTGTTTTTGCTTTTGTCGTTTGAGATACCGTATTTGACATTGAATTTCTCAGATTATAGTATCGCGTTTTTCTGAGTTTTGGAATTTGCAATTGGAGATTCGGGTCTCTGTTTTTTTTCAAGATCCTACCGATATGACGCGAAATGTAGACGGTATGCTATAGCAGACTTTAACATCCAGACCAGTATGCCCTAGCATGGCTATAACACCCTATGATGTATATACGTAAGGGGGGATGCGAGATTGATTTTAAGAGTTAAGCTTTACACCTATTTCGGCTATATTTAACTCGGCTGATGACCGTTGGATTACCTAGCAGGCGTTCCTATCTACGGCGGCTGAGTGTTGATTACTGAATTGATGTTGCAGTTGAATCCAGTATAGTTTGGGATGAATTGGAGATTATGGTTTATGACTTTCGTGTTTTCGGTTCTTCGAAATTTGAGATTGAGTTTTGAGATAATATTCTGATATGCTGATTTTTCCATTCGAGATTAAGTTTAAAGATTCTGGTCTCACAGTTGTTTCGGCTATATTTCACATAGCTGATGACCGTTTGATTACCGGAAAGACTTCCCTAGTTACGGCGGCTGAGTGTTAAATACTGGGCTGATGTTAGAGTACCATCCTAGTATAGTTTGGACGTTGGTGAGTTTGACGTTGGATCACAGTGGCTTTGATATTGATGCTACCTGTGTTATCACGTCCACCGAGCAGGGAGGTTGTTGAGCGTACTCGTGTACTTGTTGTGGTGTACGAAATATAACTTCGAAAAAATGGTCATATATATTTTTACTTGTTTTAGACAGAGGAGTTCCGTTTAGAGAGGGAACTCGCGAGTTGTGTATACCGGAACCCTGTTGTAGCCTCCATTGTGTCAGGGCATCTGCTACTGTCAACTCTTTTTTTTGCCTACTGCGCGAAGTCAGGGTCGACCGCACTCCCTACCTCTCTTGACAAGCCACCGACACACCATCACCAACAATAATTGGCACCAATAATATAAATTATCTCCTGTATAGCTACTGGTATTACTGCTGGACGGATATGTACGTTGGTCTCATTATGTACCCGACCCGCACTTCTTATTAGACTTCTCTATAGCTTCTGTTGTTCTTAGTTGTAGCCCCGCTTACACCACGGGAGCGAGGTACGACCGAACAATCCATATGTTTCACCGGTGTAAACCCCCGCTTCGAGAGACGTACGAGTGTTATGTTGTAACCCCTAATCTGACGGGTCTGACCCTCGACCTTTGAGACCTCGAGTGCAGTTAAACCCATCTTGACTGCAGCCCTTGTACGTATCTCCGCCCGGAGGTTCAATCACGACAGCTGCTGTAGAAGTGTAACTCGTCAGAATGGCTCGATCACTGCTGCTGCTGCGGCACATTCCGGTATGTAGAAGCGTTTCATCGATCGTAAGTTAACCGTACGAGTTCTCAACGAGCCCGGGATGGCGTCTAAGCGTGAGGAGAGTACGAATGCAATATTTAATCTCGAACGCGGCCAAGCCCCCACAAAATCTCGCATAGCCGGCGCTCCCCGAGGATGAGATGTCGCTCAGGACGTTGCCGAAGAATTTCCCCACCTCGTAGGCCGCGTGGCGAGGCGATACGGCAAGTTATCGTCTCTGCAGAATGCTGTGTATATCCCGTTGTAGGTTTCGACGCCGAGTCGCTGCCGCGTCGAGTCGGCGAATCCCCGCTCGGATAAGCGGTCGGCGGCAGGAGATATCAGACAAATGCAAGCATTGTCAGCTTCGCCTGAGGCCTTTTTTCTGTGTATTTGTAGTTCTCGCTACGATGAGGAGCTCTCGGAGTAGGCTTTTTGTAAATGCCCTCAACTTGTGTGCGTTGTTTAATGTGGACGGCTGGCGGAGGGCAGTTATTATTTTTGATGTCTCAACAACTCGTGGATGGTATTGATGTATGATGTTGCTCTGCTACTCAGTTCTTAGAGAATATGACGGTCGGATGTTAGTACGTGATACGTCGATTTTGAAAAAGATCCCCGTTTTGGGCTCGACGAAAGCTTGAAACTCTCATTCGCTCGTAATTACTGTAGCTTCATTGAAACAATAGGAAATACCATGGTAGCGCGGCTTTCTGCTAGAAGGCCTTCAACCGCGCCATGATTTTGCCAAACATTCCGCGATATACTGGTGTGCCAGGTAAGCCGGACACCTCTTAAGCTGTGTTCCACGTAATTTTCGATCTGCCCTGGGAACTTCATCTCCCCAGTCTGCCGCGAGAATGTGGCGTTGCTGCCATGTCTCCTGTAGTTGGTACGCGAGCTTCAACGCCGAGGGCAGTACGACCACGGTGTACTGCAAGCAACACGCTGCCGTCGGCATGGCGAATGTCCATAACAAGCGCTGCTTACATGACTCCTGAACAAACACTGGGAACTTCAATGTTGAGGGCATCAAGACGGGGGCGTACTGCAGCCAGCATGATGACGCCAGAATGGTAAACGTCCGCAGCAGGCGTTGCTCCCTTGCCTCCTGCATGAAACAACCATGCTTCGATTTCGAAATCTATTCTGTATCGGCGTTGTGCAAGGGGCTGACGACGACATGATCGCTATTTTCAGCAGGCGTTGCGCACATGACGCCTGCATGAAGCAACCATGCTTCAATTTCGAAGGCTTCAGGATAGGGGCGTACTGCAAGCAGCATGCTCAGGACGACATGATCTACGTCAGCAGCAAGCGCTGCTCACACGACTCCTGCACAAAGGTCCCAAACGTCAATATCGAGGGCAGCAAGGTGGGGCAGTACTGTAGCCAGCATGCCGACGTGGGAATGGTGAACGTCCGCAGCAAGCGTTGCTGCCATGCCTCATGCACTAGGTACCCGAACTTCAATGTCGAGAGCAGCAAGACGACGATGTACTGCAAACAACATGCTAATGATGGCATGGTGAACGTCTGCCGCAAGCGTTGCTCACATGATTCCTGCACTAGGTACCAGAACTTCAATTTGAAGGGCAGCAACACGCCGATGTACTGCAAACAACACGCTGATGATGGCATGGTGAACGCCTTCCGCCAGCGGTGCTTGCATGATTCATGCACAAGGTCGCCAAGCTTCAAATTCAAAGGATACACGATAACTACCTACTGTAAACAACGTGCTGACAATGTCATGATAAACTTCCGCCGCAAATGTTGTTCACACGATTCCTGAACGGCGTACACAAGCTTCAATGTCGACGGCGGCAAAATGGCAACGTACTGCAAGCAGCATGCTGAGGACGGCATGATAGAGATCTGTCGCAAGCGTTGCGCACACGATTCCTGCACGAGGTGGCCGAGCTTCAATATTGAAAGCGCCAAGGCAGCAGCATACTGCAGGCAGCATGCAGAGGACGGCATGGTAGGCGTCCGCAACAAACGTTGCGCACATGACTCCTGCGTCACGAAACCGTTTTTCAACGTCGAGGGCAGCAAAGCGGGGGTCTACTGCCGTGAGCATGCTAGGCAGGGCACGGTTCACGGGCTTAGCAGGCGTTGCTCAACTGAGTCTTGTACGAAGTCCCCGAGCTTCAATGTCGAGGCCAGAAAATTGGCGACTTACTGCAAACAACATGCTGAGGAGGGGATGGTGAACGTCTCCAGCCGACGTTGCGCGCATGACTTGTGCACAAGGTCGTCGAGCTTCAATATAGAGGGTAGCAAGAGGGCGGCATATTGCAGAAGCATGCTATGGATGGCATGGTAGACTTCCGTAGCAAGCGTTGCTCACATTACTCTTGCACTAGGTCGCCGAGATTCGATTCCAAGGGTAGCAAGGCGGGGGCGTATTGCAGTCAGCATGCTGGGGACAACATGGTAGACGTCCTTTGCAAGCGTTGGTCATATGACTCCTGCACGCAGCAGCCAATTTTCAATGTCGAGGGCAATAAAACAGCGGCTTACTATAGTCAGCACGCAAAAACCGGAAGTATGGACGTCTGTAACACGCATTGCTCGCATATCTCCTGCCTCAAACTCCCTGCATGGGGTATCATGGCTGATGGTGCGGCCACTGTTTACACCCAACACAAGGGCGATCTCTCTGGCAGCCCGGCGGTAAGTTTCGAGGCGACGTGCAGGGTCCTGGGTTGTGAGAAAACATCGCGCTGGGGACTCGACGGCAAGCAGCTTACACATTGCCTTGATCACGGTTCTCTCGAGGACGGGGTAGCTCGTACTGTCGGGACGGATCGCACCAAAGGGGGTTATTTCCGTAGTCCTTCGTACCGTGCCGTAAATAGTCGCTCTTTTCACGTGCATGCAGATTCTTTGTTGTGAAAGCTTTCTACGTGAGCGACCACAACACCTCGTGGTTGTAGGTCCGTCGTCGGCTGGGGCTTTCGATTGCGAAGGGGAAGAAGGTCCGCCAAGGTGGATTTTTCCATAGTTTGAGAGGTTTACTTTGGGGGGGTTCGGTATTGTGAGCTGTTAAGTATAGGGGGGTTGGGCATCTCATGTTTTATAGAGGCAGTCTACGAATCTGGTTCTCAATCCGGTAATGAAAGGGACACGCGAAGTATGAGGTATATATCACACTCTCGACATTAGACAAGAGTTGTCTACTAACAGGTTTCTATTCCAATTGACTGTCCATTGTGACCAATGAGTTCAATTTGTAGACACGCTCTGAACTCTATTACCCAGGCAAATTACGTTATCGTACTTGGCGTGGAAGAACACCCCGGTTGATAGTTATTTTGGCGTAAGCTTTTTTTGATCACCCGGGGCAGTTATATTTGATCGGGTGGTATCTAACCAATCCCGGTTTCACCAGGAGCGCTTTATTTGAGTTCCGCTGTCTTTTCCGCCAGGGGGAGGGGGATACTGATGGGTGCTGGTATCAGTACGTTGGGGAATATTTACTACACTTTGCATTACCTGGAGGCCGAGTGTGTTGTACGACTTTAACATCATTTTCTCTATGTAAATGGGTCTGCGCAGGATACAGTGCATCCGCTATCGGTCATTCGGGCTGGAGCTGTTGGTTTTATGCGATATTCGACCATGGCGTGTGTTAAAGCAATTGTTTGTGGAGGGGTAACTTGCAATTGGGAGCGAGCGCCAGAAGTCGTTTGTCATTATCGTTACTACCACTACGTCCGTATGCTGCAGGCCCTCTACTTTCATCAACTTTGCACCCCGCCAATTTCTGTCCAGCTCACGCTTGTGTATTCATCAGTACAATATACACAATTTCGTTGAGATTTTGTCCTCCAGGCCCTCTAACGTTTTCTTGAAAACGCGTTTCAGGTTGGCGTCCCTGGTACGCTTAGCTGGGGCATGCGCAACGACGAAGTCAATTGCTTCGTATTGATCAGCCAGCTCAAAGCGCATATATATGAACTTTCGTCAATAGTTGGGTGTACGCAGACCTACTTTATATGTATTACTTAACGTCTAGGCCTACCCTGTGCAGCCCTCTCCTGGCTTCTCCTTTTTCCTGATATTAATGAAAAGTTGATACCTTGCGGCGCGGAACCACGTTCTGCCGGGCCTTCGAGGTTCCTGCAGATCGATGCCATTACAGCCGAGTTGCTGGCCCTTCGCCAGTGCACGCTCGTCGTGGCCAAACACGTTCTTCCACCTTACAAGCGGGGTACGCACCGTCCATGTAGCTACCCGGCACAAGTGCCTACTTCCGTCTCTTACGAGCCTCACATACATGCTGCTTTCCCAGAGAGCCGACGCGAATCTCATCCCCTACTCATAGTTTTGTTTTTATGTACTTTTATCTGTGGCGCTCGTCACGATTACTCCCACGTTTGTCGCTGCAATATTCCGCCAACAGGCCTCCTTCTGGGGGGGGGTGTTGTGTTGATGGTAATTAATTGAGGTGTTTAGCCCCTTTCGTCTACAGCCACGACAAACAACCCACTTTCTCAAGGGCAAGCGGGGTGACTGATTATCTCCTGACCTGCAAAAAGTACAAAGATAGCAGCTGTTCGTATTTGTTTTTGTTCCACGGGATTTCTTCGTGTTTCTCGCAATAGATTGGAGTAATCGACGTTGGACTTCATTCTGCGCGTTGGATAGCGGAAAGCTCGGGAGCGTGACTTATCTAGCATTCACTTAAAATCGGCGAGCCGTGGGAATGCTGAACCCTGTTTGCAACATAATGGAAACCCCATACCCGGGGGGAGAAGGGAAAACACTTCTGACTACATATTATCCACAATCGCGCTAACTGTAAAATCACTCACTAGTTCAGCTGGAAAGCAGAAGCGATGTTTAGTAAAAACAGAAACTAAAAAATATTTAATTGTTTTATGCTTAATGCGCTGACTACAAATGTGTACTTGACAAACCATCCCCCATCCTGCGATTCGGAGAAAACATCAATACTCTGTTTTTGTGCTCTTTCGAGAAAGATGGTACCTATACCGCTTGGAACACACGAAGCAGGCTATGTGTATTTGCCACCAAATTTTGTGCGCTTTCTACATAGACGTGTGGTTGACGGTACTTGTTGTTGTTTGCTTATCAGCCTCTCGTAGACTCTGATGTGTAACGTTTCCCTACTGGGCTTATTTTGTATAGTATCCTGGTTGGACGTAGATATGCGATTCACTGGTTACCTAGTTTGCAGCCAGATCAAAATATTTGTAGAAGTGAATTTCATTACATTAGAGGAATTTATCAATGAAGCGCGACTTGCTGCTAGAAGGCCCCTAACCCATTCTGTGTTTGCCAACGGGTCCGCGACTGCCAGGTGTTCCAGGTCGGGCGAACGCCTACTTGGTTGTGTCTCACCGATGTTTTGATTATCCCAGGGCATTTCATGCACCCTGTCGGCCGCGAGAATGAGGCATTGCTGCCATGCCTACTGCACGAAGTAAGTAAGCTTCAATCTTTAGAGCAGCAAGACGGCGGCTTACTGCAAACAACATGCTGACGTCGACATGGTGAACGTCCGAGCGCATTGCTCCTATGACTCCTGCATGAAATAGCCACGGTTTAATTCCGAAGGCCATACGAAAGCGGTGTACTGCAAGCGACATGCTGAAGACGGCATGATAAATTTAATCAACAAGCTTTGATTTCACGACTCTTGCGCGACTTTGCCGAGCTTCAACATCGAAAGTAAAAAAGGTGCCTACTGCAGGCAGCATGCTGCCGTCGGCATGGTGAACGCCCGGTGGCCTTGCACCCATCACTCTTGCTAGAAAATACCATTATTCAATGTCGAAGGCCAATCGAAAGCGGCGTATTGCAACCAGCATGCTGAGGACGGTATGATTAAGGTAACCAGCAAGCGTTGCTCACACGACTCTTGCACGACTTTAGCGAGCTTCAACATCGAAGGCAAAAAAGCCGCGTACTGTAAGAAGCATGCGGCCGTCGGCATGTTGGATGTCCGCAGCAAGCGTTGTGCCCATGTCTGCTGCACCAAACGCCCGAAATTCAATGTCGAGGGCAGCAAGACTGGGGTTTACTTCAGTCAGCATGCTCAAAAGGATATGATGGACGTCCATAACAGGCGTTTCTTACGTGAGTTTTGCACAAAGTTGATGAGCTTCAAGGTTGAAGACGCCAAGGCGGGCGCATACTGCAAGCAGCATGCTGAAGATGGAATCGTTTGCGTTCACTACAAACGTTGCTCACATTACTCTTGCACAAAGAGGCCAAATTTAAGTGTCGAGGGCAGCAAGACAGCGAAGTACTGGCAGGCCCATGCCGACGTAGGCATGGTGAACATCGGCAAAACGTGCTGCGCACACGACTCCTGCACGAAGTACGCAAACTTCCGTTTTAGGCGCGTGAAGTCTCCGGTATACTGCAAGCAGCATGCGGAAGAGGGTATGATACACGCCATACAAGTGTTGATCACATGGCTCTTGCGATAGGTGGCCGAGCTTCAATGTCGAGGGAAGAAAGATGGCGGTCTACTGCAGCCAGCACGATAAAACCGGCATGGTGGACGTCCGTAACAAGAGTTGCTCGCATATCTCTTGCCTCAAACAGCCGGCATAGGGTGTCCTGACTGGTGGTGCAGTCACTACTGGCACTTAACATAAGAGCGATCTCACTGGCAGCCCGGTGGTCACCTTCAGGGCGACGTGCAAGGTCACTGGTTGTAATAAGAAATCGTGCTGGGGACTCGAAGGGAAGCAGCCTACCCATTGCCTTGATCACGGCCTTCTGCAAAACGGGCTAGTCTGTACAGTCGGGGCCGATCGCGTCAAGAAGGTGTTGAGAGTACTCAGGTACTCGGTGTCGAGATATTTATGTAACGGTATTTGGGGTTTCGACATTGAAACATGTTTGTAGTCTCCGACACGTTTGACTTACAGTAGACACTGCTGCTACCTTTTCAGCTCCAACCCGCAACTACGGGTATCTGATACCAGGTAAATAGCACCGTCTTCATATGATACGTACAATGAAACGTGAGTGATCTAGAGTACCAGCTAAAAACAAAACCCAGATCTCAAATACGATTAGTCGTAGGTAAACCCCCCGTGCTCTCCTCCCACGAGCACGATCGGCTTGAGCCGTGGCTGCTGAACCTGCTGGTACTGCCGCTGTTGCCGTTGCTGCTGCTGCGGCTGGGAGGGGTACTGATACTTTTTTTGCTGCTGCTGCTGCGTCTGGGGGGGGTACTGATACTGCTGTTGCTACTTCTGCTGCTGTTACTGCTGTTTCTGCTGCTGCTGCTGCCGGGCCGCAGCAGCAGCAGCAGTAGCAGCAACATCGGCTCTATTTCACTCAGCTGAGGACCGTTTGATTACCGGGCAGAGTCCCTAGTTACGGCAGCCGAGTGTTGATTACTGAGCTGATGTTGGAGTTAACTCCCAGTGTGCTTTGGATTTTAGTGATTTCGATTGCTGGATCACCGCGATATTATGATTGATGCTATGTGTGACATCCCGTCCACCGAGTAGGGAGGCTGTTGACAGTACTCATGTACTCGGTGTCGAGATATTTCTGTAACGGTATTTGGGGGTTCCACAGAGGCTACAAGCATGTTTCTCTGTCGAGCTTTCTAGGTTGAGAGGTGCCCGCGCACTACTCCTTGTTCTACCCCTTGTACGACGAATAATATTTATATTTCTATACCCTTTGAGTTTCTACATCATGAGTTCCCAGCTTTGAGCCTGTCCCAGCACCACCATACAGACTACGAGGAACTTCATCAAGGGGGGTATTTGTGTAGTCCTTTGTACCGTGCCGTAAAGGCTCGCGCTTTTCACCTAAAAACTGAGTTTTTTTGTTTCTGAATTTCTAGTACGTGACTGACCACAACATATTGTGGTTAAAACTCCGTTATGTCTGGAGGGGTTTTGTTGCGTGCGGTTACAATATCCACTACGGTAGACCTTACCATTGCTCCAAAAGCTTGCTTTGGTGTTTTCCATGCTGTAAGTTGTTTTGGCTACAGCCGGCTTTCTTTAACTCCTTGTGTGATTATTTACGTACTGTGACGAGGCAAGGCCGAGGAAACGAATTGACCGAGGCTGTCTTTTAGCTTGTGGCTAATAATCCTCTTCATTGCGGGGTGCATACAGGCTTCGAAATTTTTCAAATTTATGTTGCTCTGTCCGTCCGTCTGCTGTGTACTACTTTTGTTTTGTAACATTCGTGACTTTGCTTTTTTCAACTGCGAGTGCTTTACGTGACCAGTTCGCACCATGTCGGCCATTATAGAAGCCGGTTGGCTTGATCTTATAGGTGGGGCTTGTTTCGTTTCATCACGACTTGCCTGTGGTCGCCATGCTGCGGTGTGGTTTTGGTTGCCGTGAATTTGTTAATTTATGCCGGCGGGATCTCCCTAATACTTTTCGAATGCACACAAGCTCTGCGAGTACGAGGCACCCATTAATCTCTTTACTTTTCCAGAGGCACATAGTTTATTGGATCTACAGTTGCTGCACACGAACACATATATATGTACTTGTTGTTACTAACAATACTCGTATATGATCCTCCTACTTAATATGGACCACCGTAAATTGTACTGGGCGTACAACAATGGCAGGGACATGTGACGTGTACCGTATGAAGGTTCATTTCGGCCTTATCACAAGTCATGTGCCGCCGCTTGATGAGAGGGCGGTCCGTATGAGGGCGCTTTGCGGAGAAAGGCGTCGCCAGCTCACACCATTGCACCTCGCGTTATCACGGCCGGCGTTTGTTGGTGTTCGACCCTATTTTCTGAGACGTTGTCGACAGGTACCGGCAAGGCCGTCACCTGTAGATCATTTTGTGTCAACCGATTAGGCCCACTCGGAAGAGGGACCACCCTTTATGTTTTCATTAGTTCAACCTTGTATTCGTTTCCTATTTTGTCATGTACACCACACCTTGCCGTTGGTTGTTACGCCGGGCGCCGAACCAAAACACATGAAACGGTATATCTAGGAAAATAGCCGCTGGCCTGAATGGCCTAACCCCCGCCTTAAAACTCTGTTGACCAAGGGGTGGACATCAATGTTTTCCACGTTTGCAAAATCAGGGGGTGCCCCATTATGGTAGCGCCGGTGAACCGTGCAATGGGCGTGGTAACGCTTGACAGATATTTAGACGACCGCGTTCATTAAAATGCCACACTATCCGTCTTGCCTCGTTTGTTGCTGCTATATACATAGGGTCGTGTGGTTGCTTGACCTTCTTCTTTCTTCGTGCGTTAATGCATAAGTTTTTGCCTTGGGCATGTTCGGTACGGTACGTACCGAGGCATATGGCGGAAATACCGGTATCAGACTCTTCGGTAAATTCCGTACGACATCCATACCGGTACCGGTCCAGTATACCCGCACGCCGAAAGGATTCTGCAAAACATTCAAAATTAAAGTCTTAAGATTAGTTTGTTGTTGATAAGGAACAGCCGATCCCATCGAGGTGCATCTCGCGAACACAAAATCATACCTTGTAAACGTTAACGCCGCAAAGAGCAGGGGGGTAGTCACCCGGCCGTTTAACCCTGAGCGGGTGCAATAATGTGTCGGAAATCCAGTGTTGGATTAGGTTCCGAGCTCTTCCAGTAGAGAGTATTGGATTGTTTAGGTCTTCTACCACTTAGATAGCTGGAGTCAGTATTGTAAAAAAATAAACGGCCTAGTTTCATCGTCCAGTGTTTTTGCCGCAACAGGATTGGAAATTATGTCAGCGCTTACGGTAAATATTGTTGCATCATAGACTTTGTCATCACCGTCAACGTCCTAGCACCACGCCACATTTCCCCTATCAAGCCTCTTGCGTACCTTGCAGTCGTCTTGCACATTAACATTTGGTATTGAGAAGGGCAAAATATATACATTTCTCAGAAGCATAGATAGGGACAAATGTTGTTTCCAGGGCACAATGATGCGCACATGTATCCATCTACGGGGGTCAACACTACAAGATCTGCAGCCCCGACAATAGAAAAAGCCTATTGGTTGTGTTTTCTGCACGGAATCAGCAACCTTTCGATATGGGTATGCTAAAACCGCCGGGTTAAAGAGCATTTCAACCCAGGTCCCGCTGTTGAGTTACCGGACACAGTCCGGACACTCATCCCGGTTGACGTTTTGACCACCCCCTATAATTGCCACCTGGTCTGTGCAGGAACATATTGACCAGCGCCAACCTCTCGTGCTATTAATTGACTGCTGCCTGTGAAACACACCATTCCCCATTGGAAAGGCCATCTCTTCTATTGCGGATTACCGCTCATTACTTCATGGCTTGCAGCCCATGCCCTATCGACTTGGTGGACCTTGGCCCGTGTCCCATTCAGAATGGAACTCGCATTAAACTCAAGCACCAATATTGGTTTACACGTGACACGGCCCTTTGCTCATTTTTGGTGACTCCTGCACTTTTAATGATTCATGCCCGGATAGGTTTGCTGACGCTAAAACATCGTGGTGAGTGACCACCATCATGACAATGGACTGGAGAGAAAACCTCGCGGGATGTGCCGTAAGCACCTGATGGTGCTCCGCACGATACCGTGCTAAGTTCTTGATAGATATAATTGAAGTCTTCTTCTCTATTGAACGCCGCAAGGGGCTACCGTAAGTGTGCGAAGGTTGGTACAGTGCCGAAGGTTCGCACAGGTACGGTGAGATGGCAACCCTGTGCGACAAAAAAACTAGTATGAAACGATTTAATTGGTTTTTCGCACAGGGTCCCTGAGATCGCACTCTGTGCGATCTCGGGGACCCTATTTACCACTTCCGGGAATGAGGTTGCGCCCTATTGCGAAAAGGTCGCGGGGCACACCCGCGAGCTGCAAATGCTGCGCTTCCGGTCCACCTTGAGAACCTTAGCCGCTCCGTTGTTTCCAACCGGTTTGCCGTCCGGGCTGATGGCCCTCGTGAAGGCCGCCGCATTCAGCTTAAACCTGATGGTGTAGCTTCCTCTCTGTCCTACTGCTC
>JAYJME010002358.1:0-13875 GCA_036873775.1 Costaria costata
TTATCACATTCTAAAAGATTTTTAATGGTCGGAATTCTTGTCGTAATAGTTTTTCTTCAATGAGATATTTAAACTAATAAAAGTTTTCTTGGTTAATTGGGGACTAAATTGCTTAGTTCCAAGTTTGATCTTAACATACTGATTTATGTCGAACGATAGTAGCAGAATTACTTTCAGTTATAATCTTACAGTTTAACAATTTATTTAATTGTAAATACTTTGTTTTAATTTCTTTTTTATAGTACTTAAAAATTTTTTAATTCTTACTATTAGTTATTAATTTAATAATTAATAACTAATAGTAAAATCTTATGATAAACAAAGTCGATAAAAAACTCCGGAAGGTAAATCTGCTTTAGATAATAAATCAAATATTGGAGCTTCTGGATCATAATAAATTTCTAGAATTCGTTTATGAATTCTAATTTCAAAATGTTCTCTTGAATCTTTATCGACATGAGGTGAACGTAATACACAATAAATACGTTTACGAGTTGGTAATGCTACCACTCCGATCGAATTTAAAGAAGTATTTTGTAAACTACTAACTAGCTTTTGACATGAAGAAACTAAAAGTTCATGATCAAAAGATTCTAATCTTACACGAATTTTTGCATTCGTTTTTATTTCCATAAAAATTTTTTAATTATTTAACAATTTTAGAAACTACACCTGCACCAATAGTACGGCCACCTTCACGAATTGCGAATCGCATACCATCTTCAATTGCAACAGGATAAATTAATTCTGCTGTCATTTTAATACGATCACCTGGCATTACCATTTCAACAATTGATCCATCATCTGCTGTGAATTGAGTAATTGCACCAGTTACATCTGTTGTTCGTACATAGAATTGTGGTCTGTAGCCTGTAAAGAATGGTGTATGACGTCCACCTTCATCTTTTGTTAAAACATAAACTTCTGATTCAAAGTTTGTATGTGGCGTAATTGTACCAGGTTGTGCTAATACCATACCGCGTTCAATATCTTCACGTGTAACACCACGTAATAAAATACCAACATTATCGCCAGCAAACCCTTCATCTAATGTTTTTTGGAACATTTCAATTCCAGTAATTGTTGTTGTTTGTGTATCACCGATACCAACAATTTCAACGTTTTCACCAACTTTTACAACTCCACGTTCAATACGACCAGTTGCAACCGTACCACGACCTGTAATTGAGAAAACATCTTCAATAGCCATTAAGAATGTTTTTTCTGTGTCACGTTCCGGTGTTGGAATGTAGTCATCAACGGCATCCATTAATGCATAAATTTTATCAACCCATGGATTGTCTCCACGACGAATTTCGGGATTTGATGAAATCGCTTCAATGGCTTGTAAAGCTGAACCAGGACAAATTGGAATATCATCACCTGGGAAATCATAAGCAGAAAGTAATTCACGAACTTCTAACTCTACTAATTCTAATAATTCAGCATCATCAACTTGATCTTCTTTATTTAAAAAGACTACAAGCGTTGGAACACCTACTTGTTTTGATAATAAAATATGTTCACGTGTTTGTGGCATTGGGCCATCCGCAGCTGAAACAACTAAAATAGCTCCATCCATTTGAGCAGCACCCGTAATCATATTCTTTACGTAATCTGCGTGACCTGGACAATCTACATGAGCATAATGACGAGTTTCTGTTTCATATTCAACATGGGCAGTATTGATTGTAATACCACGTGCACGTTCTTCTGGAGCACCGTCAATATCTGAATAATCTTTTACAGTTGCATTACCATCTAATGCTAATGTTGCTGTAATTGCTGCCGTTAAAGTTGTTTTACCATGATCAACATGACCAATTGTTCCAATATTAACGTGTGGTTTTGTACGTTCAAATTTTTCACGTGCCATTATTAAATTCCTTGAAATGTTAAAAAAATTATATTTTTATCCTTAAGCTTTTAGCGAGAAGTTGGATATCTTAGAAATTAATATCTAAAATGAGCAAAAGCTTTATTAGCTTCCGCCATTCTATGAGTTTCTTCCTTTTTCTTAATAGTATTACCGATATCATTTGCTGTGTCAATAATTTCATTCGCTAATTTTATTGACATACTTCTTCCAGCTCGTTGATGAGAATATTGAATAATCCAACGTAATGATAAATTTGTTGCTCGAAAACCGCTAACTTCAATTGGTACTTGATAAGTAGAACCACCAACTCGTCGAGCTTTAACTTCTACAACAGGGCTTGCATTCCGAATAGCTTTTTCGAAAATTGCTAATGGATCTTCATTTGTTTTTTTCTTTATAATCTCAAATGCTTGATAAACAATATTTTTAGCAATGGTTTTCTTTCCAGATTTTAAAATTCGCGTAATAAGTAAACTAACTAAATAACTGTTATAGATAGAATCAGCTTCTGGAAAACGCTTTTTTGAAATATTTCGACGTGACATAATATAATTTATAAATCTTTTTTTATTGATCTAAATGAAAAAGTTTAAAAAATTAAACCTTTTCATTTAAATATGATTATTTGTCAGCTTTTGGTTTTTTTACTCCATATTTTGAGCGGCCTTGTGTTCGATCTTTCACACCCCCTGTATCTAGAGCGCCTCGAACAATGTGGTACCGAACCCCAGGTAAATCTTTTACTCGTCCACCACGAATTAAAACAACGGAGTGTTCTTGTAAATTATGACCAATTCCAGGAATGTAAGCTGTAACTTCAAATCCTGATGTTAACCGAACTCGTGCTACTTTTCGAAGTGCTGAATTTGGCTTTTTTGGTGTAGTCGTATAAACACGTGTACAAACACCTCGACGTTGTGGACAATTAACCAGTGCGGGACATTTTGTTTTTTTCTTTATTTGTATACGTCGTGAACGGACTAATTGTTGTATAGTTGGCATAAATTTCTTATAAATAAATTTGACAAATTATTAATCAATTGTATCTAGTTGATATTTTTTCATGAATTTCTCAACTCGACCTTCACTATCAACAAGAATTTGTGAGTCATTGTAAAATGGATGGTTTGCTAACCAAATATCAACTTGTAATTCTTTTTTCGTTGAACCGATTAAACAAAGTGGTTTTCCATCACAGATAACAGGCGTATTATCAAACCATGTAGGATGTATATCAGATTTTGGCATATTCTTATAAAAATTAACGTTTTGAGTATTGTGGAGCTTTTCGTGCTTTTCGTAAACCATATTTTTTACGTTCTTTAATTCGTGCATCACGAGTTAAAAATCCAAAAGGTTTTAAAATTGTACGATTTTCATTGTCCATTTTGCATAATAATCTTGCAATTCCTAATTGAATCGCTGAAGCTTGTCCGGTTAATCCGCCACCTTTAACTAATGCTACAACATTAAAATTTTTTTCTAAGCCTAGTTTTTCTAAAGGTGCCCAAACTAAATTTAAATAATTATCATTATATTGTAAATATTTGTCGCCAGAAACTTTATTAATAATTAAATTCCCTTCACCTGGAACTAAGAAAACTCTTGCAACTGCTTGTTTTCGTTTTCCTAAACCAATATTATCTTTTTGAAAAACTAGTTCGACCATAAATTGAAATGTTTCTAAATATATTATTTTGAATTTTCATTACTGTAGTATGAAAATTTTGACTTATTATTATTGTATTCAACTTATTTAAATAAGTTGAATATTTTTACTATCAAATTGTGTTGTTGAACGGAAATTAGAAATATCAATTTCAATAGGAGTTTGAGCTTGATGAGAATGATCTTGATTATTAAAAATCTTTAATCGTCTCATTAATCTTTTTGTCTCAGTTTCTGAGAGCATTCCTTTGACCGCTCGTTCAATTGTTAATTTTGGAAGACAATCTAAAACATTCTTGATTTTTAAAGAACGTCCAGGTCTACCTGGTTTATTAACAATATAATGTTTACTATCTTCGTTTAAGATAATTGAATCCGCATTGATTAAAATGATATAATCTCCGATATCAACCGATGGGTGATAGTGTGGTTTCACTTTGCCTTTTAACAAAGTAACAATTATTGTTGCAAGTCGACCTAATTTTTGTCCTTTACAATCAATAATAAACCAATTACGATTTTTATAATTTTTCGTAGGTAAAAATGTTTTATTTAATGAATTCATAATTTTTGTTAAAAATAAATAATGAAAAATCTTAGTTAATTTAAAAGTTACAAATAAAACCATTCATTATTTTAAAATAATACCGAGTTTATTTTTTAATGTAGAAAAAACTTCATCCGCTGATTTTCGACCAAAATTTTTAAGTTCTTGTAATTTTTCGGGAGAATATTGTAATAAATCACCAACGGTATTTATTTGAGCTTTTTTTAAACAGTTATAAGCTCGAACAGATAATTGTAATTCTTCAATTGCAATATTAGTATAAGGTTCAATACTAATTGATCGAGTTTTAGTTTCTAATTGATTATTCTCATTTGTATCTTTATTGTTAATTAATAAAGTAAATAAGTCAATAATATTTTGAGCTGCTGATTCTAGAGCATCATTAGGAGAGATACTACCGTTTGTCCAAATATCAAGAAACAATCGTTCTGACATATTATTGGCACTATCATAACGATTTTCTATTTTAAAATCTACTTTTTGAACAGGCATAAAAACTGTATCCAACTGTAAATAATTCTCAGCTTCATCTGAAAAAGTTTGAGACCCTAATTTATATCCAATTCCATATTCAAATTTAAATTCGATTTCGAAAATATTGGATGTAGACATTGTTGCAATATAATGGTTAGGATTTACAATTTCCAAATTTGAAGGCAGTTGAATTAAATCAGCGGTTATGACACTTGGTCCCTGAATTTTTAAACGTCCAAATTGTGTATCTTGACTTTCACTTTTAAGAACAATCCCTTTTAAGTTTAACAAGATTTCAAGAATATCTTCTCGAACACCGGGAATTGTTGTGAATTCATGACTTACACCGGCAATTCGAACTGCCGAAATTGCAACTCCACCTAAATCACCTAAAAGTACTCGTCTTAATTGATTTCCAATTGTTATGCCTTGTCCCGGTCTTAAAGAATTTATCAAAAATTGCCCGTGACAAGTACCTGACTGAATTTTTTCTGATTTAAGACACTTAATAGAAATATTATTCATAATTTAATTTATTAGAAATAAAAATTCTTTCTAAACACGGCGTCGCTTTGGAGGTCGACAACCGTTATGCGGAACTGAAGTAATATCTTGAATTGAAGAAATATTGAATCCAGCACCTTCAATTGCTCTAATTGCTGTTTCACGTCCTGATCCTTGTCCTTTCACTAAAATTTCAACACTTTTCATACCAGTACTGAAAGCGTCTAAAGCTGCTTTTTCTGCTGCCGTTTGAGCTGCAAAAGGTGTACTTTTACGCGCTCCTTTAAATCCAGAACTTCCTGCTGAAGCCCATGCAATCGTATCACCTTTTAAATTAGTAATTGTTACGATAGTATTGTTAAAGGTTGATTGAATATGAACAATACCATCTGCAAAATTATTTTTATCTCGTTTACTAATTGATTTTTTAGTTGTTTGTGCCATATAAAAATAGTACCAATAAAATTATTTATTCTTACCTGTAACAGTCTTTTTCGCCCCGCGTCGTGAACGAGCATTTGTTCGAGTTCGTTGACCACGAACAGGTAAACTGTTTCGATGTCTTTTTCCTCGATGGCAATTAATTTCATTTAATCGTTTAATATTTAAACCATTAAATCGTCTTAAATCACCTTCAAATTTTAAATCAATATTCTCTAATGTTTGACGTAACGCAATTGTTTCTTCAGTCGTTAAATTATCACTTCTTGTTTCCGGATTTATATCTGCTATTTGAATAATTTTCTTTGCAGATGTAAGACCGATACCATGGATATAAGTAAGTGCGTATGCAATTCTCTTATTTCTTGGTAAATCAACACCAACTAATCTGACCATTTTCTGAACTCCTTTAAAATATTATCCTTGACGTTGTTTATGTTTTGGATTAGGACAAATTACCATAATTCTACCATGTCGTTTAATTACTCGACATTTATCACACATTTTTTTGACTGAAGGACGAACTTTCATTTTAAATTTTTAAATAGTAATTTTTATTTTATTAATACATATTATTATAAATATTTGAATAATAGATATTCTTGACTTCGCGAACTAAATCTAAAACAACTCCAGCTAAAATTAATAATGAAGTTGTACTAAGTCCACTAAGACTTGTAATATTTAATTGTGATTCTAAAAAATTTGGTACTGTCGCTAAAGTAGCAAGCATTGTTGCTCCTACTAAAGTTATTCGTTTCATTAATTGTTTTAAATAAAAAGTAGTTTGAACGCCAGGTCGGATTCCTGGTATTGTAACCGCCATTTTTTGCAATTGATCTGAAATATCTTTTGGATTTAAAACAATCGTTGAATAAAATGAACTAAATACCAATATCAATAGAAAATATCCAATCCAATAAACAAATTTTAATGATTCAAAATTTATTGGAAGATCCACTTTAGGTAGTAACCCTAAATTAATAATATAACCTGGGACAACTAAAATTGCAGTCGTTAAAATAATTGGCATAACACCAGCTTGATTAAAACGTAATGGAATATAATTGTTTTTCGGTGAAGACGCTTGTTGCACTGAAGTTTGGTTTAATTGTTTCGCTGATAGCAAAGGAATAATTCTGAATCCTTCTTGTAAAAATACAATTCCATACAAGGAAAGAAAGATCAAGATACTAATTCCTATTCCTGCAGAGATAGAAAAATTTCCATTATTTTCAGTAATAACTTTATTGTAAAGATTAGGTAAACTTGAAATAATATTTGTATAAATTAATAATGATGCTCCATTTCCTAGACCATAATCAGTAATTAACTCACTTAACCATAAAATTATCATTGCTCCGGTTGTTAACCAAACGACAATTTCAGCGGCTAATCCATAATCCCAATTAAATAAGACTTGTTTTAAATAAAAAGCAAGACTTAAACTTTGAATAATAGCCCAAATTAACGTAATAAAACGTGTTAACCTATTAATTTTACGTCGTCCTTCCAGATCTCCCTCTTTTTGCAATTTTGACAATTGAGGTGAAAGTCCTAAGATTAATTGGATCAAAATAGATGCGTTGATATATGGAAATATATTTAAGGTAAATAAACCAATTACAAAAGTATTATCACCAGAAAATGTACTTACTAAATTTTTAGTCACAGAATGTCTTTGAAGATAAAATGCTAAATCAGTATGGTTAATTCCTGGAACAGGAAGGAATGTACCTATACGAATTAGTAATAATATTCCAAGACTTATAAATAAACGTTTTAGAATTGTATCTCTAATATCTTTATTGATTTTCACTGTTTTGTTTTAAATTGATATTTGCTAAATTATTTTAAATCTAAGTTTCTTTTTTTTGCTACTTGAGATTTTGTTGTTAAATTTTCCAATGCACAAATTGCTGCACGAGCATTATTTAATAAATTGTTAGAACCTAATTGTTTTGCAATTACGTTCTTTACACCAGCTACTTCTAATACAATTCTAACAGCTCCACCTGCAATAACACCTGAACCTTCTACTGAAGGTCGCATAATTACATGACAGGCACCAAAAGTACCTTCTACATTATGTGGAATACTTAATGATTTCGTAATAGGAAGTTTAATTAAATTCTTACGTCCATCACTTTTTGCTTTCTTGAAAGCATTTACAACATCATCTGCTTTTGCAACACCAACACCAACTTGACCATTTTCATCTCCGACTACTACAATTGCACGGAAACTTAATTTTTTCCCACCTTTGGTTACTTTAGAAACTCGACTAATTTTTATTAATCGTTCAACTAATTTAGGTTCTGAAATGCGTCGAGAATTTTTTTTATTTAATTTTCTTAAATCGCTACTCATAAAATATATTTAACCTGTATACTTAGTTACAAATTTTAATTTAAAACTGCAGACCCCCGGCTCTAGCACCATCCGCTAAGGCTTTAATTCGTCCATGATATAAATAAGGACCTCGATCAAAAACAATCTTCTTAATATTCTTTTTTAAACTTAATTCTGCTAATTTTTCTCCCATAAGTCTGGAAGCTTCACATGTTCGCCCATTTGAAAGAGCAAGTTTGATGGAACGGTCTAATGTTGAACAAGCCAATAAAGTTTTAGAACTTGTGTCATCAATAATTTGCGCGTAAATATTTTCATTGGAACGATAAACTGATAACCTTGGTCTTTCTAAGGTTCCTTTAATTCGACCCCGTAAAGCTTCACGCTTTAATTTTTTATATTTTTCGGGTTTCAGTCTTTTATTTTTATTTTTCAATTTTAACAAAGTTCGTTTTGAAAGTTTCATAATTAGAATTTTTTATTGTTTAAAAAGGTAAAAATTTTTGACTCCATACATTATGAACTCAATATTTTTTCTTGAATGAAGGAAATTATTTTGCAGATTTTCCAGCTTTACGAATAATTTGTTCACCTTGATATAAAATACCTTTCCCTTTATAAGGTTCGGGACGACGCCACGCTCTGATATTAGCTGCAAATAAACCTAATAATTCTTTATCGCAAGATGTTAAATTAATAGTTGTGTTTTGTGCGACTTGAATAGAGACTTTATCTGGAATCTCTAATTTAACAGGATGACTATAACCTAAATTTAAGACAATTTCTTTTCCTTGAACAGCTGCTCGATAACCAACACCTTTTAATAATAGAGTTAACTGGAATTGTTCTGAAACTCCTATAATCATATTATTAATTAATGTTCGATATAAACCGTGTAATGAACGATTGCTACGTGAATCAGATTTTAAAGTTACATTTAAGATTTTATCATTTTGTGTAATAGCAATAATATCTGGAATTTTCATTTCTAAATTTCCAAATTTTCCTTTTACTGCAATTTCTGATTCACTATAATTAACATCAACGTTGTCTGGTAGCGTAATTGGTAATTTACCGATACGTGACATTTTAGAAACTCCTTGTATTTACCAAATATAACATAGAACTTCGCCTCCAATACCAAGCTCTTTAGCTTTTAGATTTGTCATTACTCCGTTTGATGTTGAAATAATTGCAATCCCTAAATTATCTAAAACTTTTGGTAATTGTTTAGCATTTGAATAAACTCTTAATCCTGGTTTACTTACTCGTTGAATTTTACAAATAACAGGATTTCGAGATTTACCCATATATTTTAATGAAAGTAATAAGTATTTTCTATTATTTTCACTGTAACTTTCGAAATCTTCAATATATCCTTCTTCTTTCAAAATATCCGCAATCGCTAAAGATATTTTTGTTGATGGAATTTGGACAATTTGATGTCTAACCATATTGGCATTTCGAATTCTTGTTAGCATATCTGAAATTGTGTCGTTTACCACAGCTTTCTCCTTAACTGATAAAATTTCTCATTTTTTATTCTTGTGACCAACGTTTACGTTTTAAATGTCGTTTTCTATCCCAGTTACGGTTAATCTCTGGAATTGAAGAATATTTTTCATAATATCCACAATCATTTAATGGAAAACGTAAAAATTTAAATAAGATCATTCCATTTAAAATCTTGTCAATTGATTTTGATCTATAATTTGGTGAAGAATTTTCTAAAACGATGTTAATTGTAAAACCTTGAGTTTGTTCAACTTCATCATAATCAACTTCTGGAAATATTAATTGTTCTTTCAAACCAAAAGTATAATTTCCAGATTTATCGAAACTTCTTAACGATAAACCGCGAAAATCACGAATTTGAGCAAATGTAAAAAAGATCAATTTTGTTAAGAATGTATACATTTTTTGACCTCTTAATGTAACACTTAAACCTAATTCCATATCTTCTCGAATTTTAAAACCAGCAATTGCTTTTTTAGCTCTTGTAATAACGGGTTTTTGACCAGTAATTCGTTCAAATTCTTCAATGTTTTTTTTCAAAACATTAGTATTTTGAGCGGCCATTCCAAGTCCACGATTAATCTGAATTTTTTTTAATTTTGGAACAGTATGAGTATTTTTAAATAGTTTTGGACTATTTTTTATTAAAATTGGCTTGATACCTTCATTGTACTCTTTCTTGATATCTCCAAGTAAATTATGAATATCAGCAATTTCTTCTAATGAATGTTGATTTAGCATATTAAGATACTTCTTTTAAATTTAATCTCACATTTGAATGGTGAATCGGAGCTTCAAATTGTTTAATTTCTCCAATTTCATTCTCTGTATTTGGTTTCACATGTTTGAATTTGAAATTAATCCCTTTCACAAGAATTTTTCCAGTATTCTTATTAATTTTCATAATTTCGCCTGTTTCATTTTTATGAAATCCAGAAATAATTACAACGATATCACCGACTTTTACATGAATCTTCTGTTTTTTTGACATCTATAAAACCTCCGGTGCTAATGAAACGATTTTAGAAAAATTCTTGTCACGAATTTCACGTGCAACAGGTCCAAAAACACGGGTTCCACGAGGGTTATTTTCCATATTTACAAGAACCGCTGCATTATCATCAAATCGAATATACATTCCATCAGGACGACGAATAGTTTTTTTAGTTCGAACAACGATTGCCCTAACGATATCAGATCGTTTAATTGGCATATTAGGAATAGCTTCTTTAACTACTGCAATAATTGTATCACCAATTTTTGCATATTTTTTACTACCACCTAAGACTCGAATACACATAACTTTTTTAGCACCCGTATTATCGGCTACTGTTAACAGTGTTTGGGGATAAATCATAAAAATATCATTTAACTTATTAACGATGATTTTGAAAGAACTTTTATTAATTTCCAACGTTTTCTTTTACTTAATGGACGACATTCTTCCACTAAGACTTGGTCACCGATATTACAAGCTTCTAATTCATCATGAGCTAAATATTTTTTAGTCTTTGATAATGTTTTAGAATACATTGGATGTGAGTATCGGTCTTCAATTCTTACCACAATACTTTTTTGCATTTTATTACTAACTACAATACCAATTTCTTGCTTGACTGGCATTTCAAACTCCTTAAATTTTCATTTAGTCTTAACTATTTTTGTTCAAGATCGCTTAATCTTGAGGTTAAAAGTGTTTTTAATTGAGCTAAACGATGTTTTGAAAATTTTATTTCATGTGATTTAAAATTTTGACGAGTAGCCTTTTTAAAACGTAAATTAAATAATTTATTTTCAGTTTCAATAATTGCTTCCGATATTTCTGCGTTTGAAAGTGAAATAATATCAGTAAACTGAGGTACACCCATATCTTCTATTTAATATTATCTTTAATAATAAATTTTGTTTTTAGTGGTAACTTGTAGGCTGCTAAATTTAATGCACTTTTAGCAACTTCTTCCGGAACAGAACCAATTTCAAAAATAATTGTTCCTGGTTTTACTACAGCGACCCAATAATCCACGGTCCCTTTACCTGAACCCATTCGAGATTCAGCAGCACGAGCTGTTACACTTTTATCAGGAAAAATTCGAATCCATAATGAAGCTCCACGTTTTGTATATCGTGTAATTGTTCGTCGAGCTGCTTCAATTTGGCGAGATGTTATCCAAGTTGGTTCTAATGCTTGTAAACCAAAATTTCCAAAGCAAATTTCATTTCCACGAGTTTTTTGCCCGCGCATACGCCCACGATGATGTTTTCTATATTTTGTTCTTTTTGGACTTAACATAACAAATTAATTGAATAAATTTTTCTTATTTTGATAGGATTTCACTTTTGAATAACCAAACTTTAATTCCTAAAACACCATAAATTGTATTTGCTTCTTGAGTTCCGTAATCAATATCAGCCCGTAAAGTTTGTAAAGGTACACGACCTTCTCGAATCCATTCACTTCGGGCAATTTCTGCACCGTTTAAACGACCCGAAACTTGAATCTTGATTCCATTGACACTTTGCTTTTGCGCACGTTGTAAAGCTTCCCGAATTGCTCGTCGAAAAGCAATACGTTTTTCTAATTGATCAGCAACTAAATCAGCCAGAAGAGTCGCATTTAAATCAACTTTTTGTACTTCAAAAACATTGATTGTAAGTTGACGATCTTCAGGTAATAACTTTTTGATATTTTTCAATAACTTTTCAAGTCCAGCACCCATATCGCCAACTAATATTCCTGGTTTTCCAGTTTCAATATTTAATTGAATTTGATCATTTAATCCATTTCGATTAATTCGAACATTTGCAATACTATTTGCTTGTGAAACTGTATTTAAGTAAGTCCGAATTTTATCATCTTCTTGTAAAATATTGGCATATTGATTAAAATTAGCATACCACTTCGACTTATGTTCTTGGGTAATGCCTAATCTAAATCCTAAAGGATGGGTTTTTTGCCCCATAAAATGAATCCTTTTAATTGTAAATTAAATTTATTATTTTGTTTTTTAATTACTTGCTTTCATAATAACTGTAATATGACAAGTTGGTTTTAAGATTTTATAAGCTCGACCTTGAGCGCGTGGTCGAATTCTTTTTAATTTCGGTCCTTCATCTGCAAAAATTTCATCAATAATTAGTTTTTTTTTATCTAATCCATAATTATGTTTTGCATTTGCTGCTGCTGAATGAACTACTTGCCAAATAGGTCCACCAGCATCGTAAGGTAAGAACTCTAAAATCATTAACGCTTCTTGATATGAGCGACCTCGAATTTGATCTAGTACTCGTCGTATTTTATGAGGAGACATTCGAATATATTTCGCTACTGCTTTTACTGATTGCGAATTTGCCATAAGTAATTATTTTTAATATGTACTTTTTTTAATAAAAAATAACTTTCTTTTAAAGCTTTTAAACAAGACTAGAAATTTACCACAACGATTCTTGTTTTTTGATAGGTATTTTAGTTCTATACAAAAGTTTAATAGTTATATAACTAAATGGCTCAAAATTTTGACAATTATTAGTCAAAAACTTATTCACTTTTGACACTTCACTAATATAAATTTCATGAATCCATATATCAAAAAAATTAATAGAAAGATTATTCTGCAATGAAAGAACAGGTGAATATAAAATTGCTAAAAGATTATCCCGTTCAGTTGGATTTGATTTTAATAAATATAAAATATCGTCAATTGCATAATAAAGATATTTATTTTGGAAACTATTTAATAGAAACTTTGCAATTGAAGATAATTTTCTTTCGTATTTTATTTGGAAAGTTTTAGATGTAATTTCGTTAGGATTAGGGTATAAAAATGGTTTCCCTTCACTTCGATTACTTGATTTTCGTTTTTTTGTGATCGAAAATTCTTCCTTACATTTACATCTGATTTCGTATAAAATTCGATTCATTAGCTTCGTTTATTTAACGTTTTGCTTTTCTATCAGCTTTAATATGAGTTTTAAAAGTTCTGGTTGAAACAAATTCTCCCAATTTATGACCTACTAATTGATCTGAAATAAAAATTGGTACGTGTTGTTTTCCATTATATACCGCAATTGTAAACCCAACCATACTAGGTAAGATGGTTGATGCTCGAGACCAGGTTATAATGGTATCTTTTTTATTACCAGCTTTATTTAATTTATTAATTTTTTTTAACAAATGATAAGCAACAAAGGGACTTTTTTTTAATGATCTTGGCATCTTGAAACTATTTTTCTTAATTTTTTCATATTTCCGAAATAACGATTCTAAGGAATTTTCCTTGAAAATTTAGAGGAATGATTTGTTCAAATGTTTCAAACGTATTGTCTTATTATAATAACTAGACACGACCAAGTAAACCAACTAACGACGAAATCATTGAAAGATGGTTGAAAAGTAGTTTGCATGCATGCTCTCTTACTATTTCTCGCCAGTAGTTTCTTGCGGGGTTCTGGATGGACAAACTGAATGCAACATTTG
>JAYJME010002359.1:0-13875 GCA_036873775.1 Costaria costata
ACTACTACTACTACTACTACTACTACTACTACTACTACTACTACTACTACTACTACTACTACTACTACTACTACTATCAACAACAATAAGAACATCGGATCCCTGATAAACTTGTACGATCGGCTCTGGAGATGATCATGTACTTGGCTCTCTTGGGGGCGAAACCCCACCCTGACTAAGTGGAGCTCATGTAACTCTCAGATATCACCCTCACCCATCTGCAGCTTGCTCCACAACTTCAGTATGATAGCTACACAGTAGCCAAAGGTGCGAGGCGATCTTCGTTGTCGCACGACACACACCACGTTGGTGGTGGCAGAAAGAACCCCCCCCCCCCCCTCCCTGCCAGATAACGCCTCGTCATACCGATGGTGGCAATTCAACGACGCCAGCACGAAATCTCGAGCGATTGCGTGCAAGCGCCATTTTAATTATTTTTAAAATGTCATCGACGACGGCCATCGGTATTGGCCGCACAGGCTTCGACAACGGCCAGGCGCTGGAACGTGGTAGCGGCCCTGTTGTGCCCGAACAAACGCTGCAGACGTTGACGTCGAGAGGAACGCTAGATGGGGGGCAAGTATAAGGTTGGCCTCCGGCGGACCCGTGGAGCCTATATGGGTTTTCCAGGGGCTCTTGCTCGAGGTCTGGGTGCCAAATGAGCAGGGCTCACTGCGGGGTCAAAATTCCAAAAGGGAACGGGGAGCCACAAGGAGTACACATTTTGATAATTTCACCTGTTTTGTTGCGTGGGTCTTACTTACGCTTGACAGACAAGCTCAACTCGATCTGCAACAGAGTATTCAATGTTTACCCCACACCAGCCTTCCTCCGTCGTTGCGGGCGGCTTGAACTGTGGGCCCACACGCCTGCCGTCCCCGCCCGCAAAAACGCTCGGGGCGGCATCGATGTGAAGATGTACGGTTCATGTGTGCAAGGCAAACCTAATCGTCGACTGCGATAACCAACCCGTAGAGGATCCCCGCTGTTGGCCCGCGGCGCTAGCGTCGGATAGTCCCGCCGGTCTCAGCCTAAACGGAAAACAAGCTCATTTCTTCCTTCCTTGCTTCCGAAATGAATGCTGCCAGGGAAGGAAAGTACGTTTTGGTTTCTGTCTGATAAAAAGCAAAGTCCGCGGGAACAATCAAGTCATTGAGGTTTGAAGCAAACACTGCTAGAACAAGCTCGTCGACGAGGACGCTTTTCCACCCCCCTCCCTACACCCACCGGCAAGCCTCACCGATGCGCCTACAACTTTGTCGATGTATTTATGCAAGTATGCCCAAAGGCAAGACTCACCTCGACCCGTTCAATTTCCTCACGATCGTGGGACCGACGCGTGCGTCCGCCGCTCCTGACGACTCGCCTCGAACATAAAACACTTCGCCCATCTCCACGTGTATCTTTCGACGTTATGATGCGCTGGACAGAAATGCCAACCTTTCCTTGAGCGCATACGATTGCTACAGAACCCCGCTTCCTCGACGGAGCCGGATAATTGGCACCAGGAATGATTGTGCTTTCAATCCTTTAAAACGACGCGAGTCCACGAGGGATTAAAATGCTGAAAATTTCTCGCCCTCAAATAGAAGCTCACGGACCGTAGTGTGCAGGGGGGAGGAAAGCCTTAGAGTCTGCTCTGCGGCCTCGCATCTGAGTTGCTACAAGGAGAGGGCTGGAGTATAGAAGGACTAACACAATTAATGGGATGAAATAAACAAAATTGGGTGTTTCTTCCTCGTAGTAGTAGTGAGGCCTACCAGGTACATCTAGAAATGTCGTGATCTAGATGATCTACCAGCAGATCCTAATCTGACTTTACGAGACGCTATTATTGCGCTTGCCATTCGACAATGAGCAGCACGACCTTCAACATATATATCTATATTTATGTGGATATTTATACTTATGGTAGGGCGCATGTATGTGCTGTACCACGCAGATCATACGGCTCCCACCCGGCAACATGAGCTCGATCGTACAGACTAGGAAAAATATCCGCCCCCGAACGATCTAGATCATGAAGTGGTGATCGATGATCTGTCCAGTCTGAGTGTAGTGTTGCTTTGCCTGGTCTCAGAGGCCTCCCAGGCTCTTTATCCAAAGGTACAGGGTACGTCCTGAAACACTACAGATTGAGAGTAATGTTCGGCCATACCTGGCATATAGGTTTCTGTGGGAAAGTATTAAGCCAATTCCTCGTCCCAAAGCTTCTTATGTATATACATCAGTGCGTACACAACGGACGGAGGGTGGGCAAATTATATGCCGCCCCCCATAGAAACGCCACGGGCGTTAGGGATACAGCAACATTTAGGTTGTTGTCGGGGTGTTATCTTTTGTCGGGCACACGAGCAAAGTATCCATCCCGTGGCGAAGCTATAGCGAAGCCCGCTTATACTCAGATGCGGGCAAATATGGCAAACCCACCCGCCCCCCCCTGCCCTCCCTGCGCTCTGCACTTACGCGTGGGTTTCGATTTAATGGAGAGGGCGGGGGGCTCGGAAACGTTGTATGAGACAGTCCCGTCGGGTACGTGTAGGTACGTGTAGATTGTACGTACGTGTAGATTGCATCGATCCCGGTCGGTACTAATTCCCACCGACGGAGATAAACGGGGCAGGTGCTTCGGTTGCCTGCTGCGATATGGGGCTAGCCTTATACTGTAGCACGCTTTGTCCAAAGCATTTACTGACCGACGGAGATCCCGATATCGTTTGGTGCCGCACGTTTCGCTGCTGTCATACCTACGCCATGGGATTGTCGGTCGGTTTGCACTTGATTATTTCCTCGAAAGGATGGTCTCGGGTGGGACATAAAAACTTCTCCAGTGAGGACCTCAGTCGGTTTAGGTGAAGCGCTACCCCTTCTCCGTAGCGCGCGTCGTCGGGAGTGATGGATGCACTACTCTAGACGCGTGCTACGATGGAGGTTGCACTTTTTGGCATTTTTTGTTTCTGAATGACGAGGCTCCTTAACCCAAAGTCGTCCGAATTTCAATCTTGTTTAGCAATAATATTTTTCCAATGCCTGGTCCATGGGTTTGCTCGTCGGGCTGCCGTTCTGGTTTACTCAAAAATAGCTTTCAGGTGTGATATGGAGCTGCTAAAGTGAAGAGCCTCATAAAAATAATGGTTGGTGCACCTCAACCATCGTAGCATGGGTCTCTATATGTACAAAGTATATGTAGAGTATGTGAGGTTTCTCTATAGCACCAAGAGCCCTGGACGTCACCCAACAAACAAAAACTTGGGTAAAACGACGAGCGTTTTTTTTTATTACTTTTGTTTTTCCATCCCTTTTACTATCTTCGAGGTGGTGATTCGTCCGCCTAAACGGTCGCGAGCCTGCCTCGGCTAAAACGTCATGGTGACATGAATGCTCTTCAACATCTTGTATTGAAACAGGCAACACGTCGACAAAGTCGCACATACATGCGCTGGACTCTACGTGCACTATCCCCAATACACGCTTTATCCCCCAACACCGCGCAAGTGCCACGTGGAACTGATACAAACTGGCGGACTGGCCGGTAACAACGGCCGACGATCTATTACACATCTCTAACGAGACCACACGTTTGTTTAATTACGGAAGGCGTTGTCCGCTATATCACTCTTAAACTTAAACAGCAACCAACCATTAACAACGAATTTATTTGTGTGTCTTGGACATGATGACAAACGTTGACAAATATAACACCACGACGTTACATGACAACGAAACAAATCCGAGCTATACGCACTAACCTTCCTATACAACTACTTACAATACCGCCTTCCACAAAATAACAAATGCTGGAACATTGGACTCTGCGTGCACTGGATGCGACAACTGTTATGGGCGAGCGTACCCGACCCCCCTTCTCTACTTCGCTAATAACCGGTCCAAGCAACCCTCCATGGGGGCAACGCTACGCACACAAACATCGCACAGCACAGCACAGCACAGCACAGCACGCGGTACCCTCCATGAGAAACGTCACCTACTCGACTATGGCAAGGATAATACTAATGGTACCCGGGGCACTCCAAGTCACCAGACGAAGGCACCAGCCGACAAAACGTGTTGGGCTGGAGCATGAAAAAGGCTAAGACGGCAGCGTGTTCAGAACAGGTATAGTTTGTATCACTGAAGCCGGTCTAAGCATCTCTCGACGGTGCTATGCCCTACGCACGCACACACGCCCATCGCACAGCAGCACATCACGCGGTACCCTCCGTGCGATGCTCGTCAAGCACCCCCCTTCCGTTGCGGACTATAACAAGGACGATATTTATGGTACCCGGGGCACGCAAGCCACCCGACGAAATCAGCGCGCGGGCAAAACTCGTTGGCCTGAAACAATACGAAAGCCTGACGACATTAAATACGGCAGCATCTTCAGAAAGAAGTATGATTTGACAAGCCGGCACTCGTATCGTACAAACGCAACTAGGAAATGAAGCATCCGTCCATATATTTAAAGCACGCCGGAAAAGGGAATACTCTTAACACTACGGTTGCTACTCATAGCCCACCTCGAATATGTCAAGGATTGAGCAAGGTCTCGTTCTTCTAGCAGCAATTGCATACTTCGACAGAAGAGGGAACACATGACAGAGTCAATTGGTAACAGCTGTAGGTGTGATGTGCCACACGCAAGCCTTGGAACAACAAGAATGACAACACTTTGGGCATTATGCGCAGCAGCTTTCGCAAGAGTGTCGGAGAGCTTGTGGCACCTGTAGCCAATAATAGCACTGCTCGCTACCGTAATGTATACAGCCAGGCACATCAACGTACAACATGGAAGCCTAAACGCTATCCATGGCGTGGGTCGATATATTACTACCGTTCGTCCTCGTTGTCGCAGGTCTCTACGAGGTTGAAGATGATGTTTCCTCCCGGGCTGTTCATCTCGTTCTCGTAGTGGGTGCGGAGGTCGTTGTCTTCGCACGCCACTAGCCCTTGGGAAGAGTAGGTGGTGCAGTCCGCGCGACTCACGACAGGCATCTTCTCGATGCACTCGCAAATGTGTGCTCCCTTGGTGCTGCCATACCGAGCGAGGAAGGGTGGGCGCATTCGTTAAACACGGCACGATACGCGGTATGTTAGAAAACAAAAGACGTTTGATACTGTGAGAAGCGCGTTGGATGTTAACACAAGACGGCCGATGACGGCGCTCCCTTCCGCACGCCCTCGTGTAATGTTTGCACCCAAAGGTTGACGTACTCCGCCGTCTACTACTACTGTACACAGTATCGTACAATTGTGATTCTGTCGTTGGCTATGGATGTTCGACGCGTGCTACGACAGAGGTTGCATTTTTTGGCTTTTTTGTTCCTGAATAGTAATGGGGCTCCTTAACCCAAAATCGTCCGATGTGTCATTCTTGTTCAGCAGCATGATTATTTTAAATGCCTAGCCCATGGGTTTGCTCATATGACTTCCCTTCCAGTTGACCCCAAAACAGTTTTCGGGTGTGATATGGAGCTCCTAAGGCGAAGAGTCACCAGAAAAAAAGATCATGGAACAACACCTCTATCGCAGCATGGATCGTTCGTTTAGTATGCCAGACATGGTCGGCGGGCCTCTAGTTATTGCTTATTCCCAGTACTGCAGGGGGGGGGGGGGGGGTGAGCCGTTCTACGATAGCCCCCCCCCAACATTTATTCAAAGATGTCGCCGGTTTTGAAACCCCGCATCTCTTGAAAAATACGGTGCCTCTTGCTACCTCGACATCATCGTTCGATAAAGTCCTTTTGCAAACAAGAAAATATGAGGAAGTTCAATTTTAATAGCCTCCCTCTTGGGGTCGAGCAGCCTTTAAAAAAATCGTAAAAGAATATAGCTGCTTTTTGAGGGGGCTATCGTGTAGAAGTAGCCGGATGACGATTTGCCCCATCTCAGTACCTACTTACTGTATAAATAGTTCGAAAAGTGGCAATATCTGACAAACAACATCGTTTTATTCGAACTCCACACAAAGGGCGGGATATATCGCCCCGCGAAAGCCTCCGCAGCACACAAGACCCGCCGAGATCAATATAGATGGTGTTGAGTTTTCCACGTATAGTCCCCCTCTGGTGCACACGAGACGGCTTTCGAGTACGCACGAACACGAAATTATGATAACGTACATACATGCCAAGGAATACAAACTGCGGGAGCGCAGGCCAAATGCCCACGAGGTGTGATACGAGTACCCCCCCCAATAGACACGGGAATGGGCTCGGAAAAAAAGAAAAATGAAACGGGATCACGACTCGGATCGAGGTGTTACTTGCGAGGTACATACTGTTAATAGTGATCTAAACCCTGCTGGGCAATATCCACACAATATCCACACATCGGACAGATCGTGCGTGGTCTATTACGGGGGACCATAGTAAATAGGACCTACTGTAGACACAATAGGACCTACTGTAGACACCATCACCTATATATTTCCCTATTATTGCCAACAATATATGGTCCTATTTACTATATACCCCCCTAATAGGGCGTCTAGACCCTAATCTGGACACACGCTACGATAGAGGTAGAGGTGCATCAGTTATTTTCTGAGGCTCCTCACTTCAGTAGCTCTGTACTTCACCCACATACTCGTACTGGTTTTGAGTCAACCAAAAGTGCAACATGATCAACATACCCATTAGCTAGGTGTACAAACAAATCGTACTGCAAAATAAGAACAACACCTCCCGACGATGTTGGGTTAACGCCTTTATCTAGAGCCGGAAACGGTTTTAGGGGACAAAACTACTTGGAAATAGCGGGGGATACTTTTTTGGGTGGTATAGGGAAAGGGTTACTACGGGAGCCCCGCCATTCAGAAGTGCTACAACCTCTACCGTGGCACGCGTCTCTGCCGTTGTGAGATGGTGTGCAGGATGTGTAGAGTTGCTGTAGTACAGAAATACATATATATATCCAACCCAGAAACCACGCCGTAAGTCATGCAGCTTATACGCTTCCCACACCCAGCATCACGAGCCAGATCATTTCATGCACAGATCAGCAATCTATCTGTGCTGAAATATGTAGATGACGATGGGGGGGTCGGTGATCTGATCGATGTGGAATAACTATGGAATATATATCCAAGCTCATATCGTGGGGGGGTGTATACTCACTTTCCGAAGTACCCCCTCTCGTCCCTGTGGTCGTAGGCCTTCACATAGCGGTACAGCGGGGTGATGAACGATTCGAGGCTGGCGCCGTCAGCCCACACGAACCCGTGGCAATGGACCTCGCCCTCGGTGTCCCCCGGATACTCGCGGGTGTCGCCGATTTCGGGAGAGTCGAGCACCCTGCAGACGTCGGTGTTGTCCTCCATGCCGTTGCCGTCGTTCTCCGTCCAGCAGCACATGTACGTGTTGTACGCGCAGGTTTCTTCTAGGAGGCTGTTCATAGTGGCAGTCACGGCCGACAGGAAGCCGTACAAGGCCACGAAGGACAACACCACCTGGAATATCTTCATCTCTCGAGGTTCTGTCGACCGGACGCGAAGGGGCGGGTACGGAACAAGCCAGTGGGGGTTCTGTGTTTGAACACGTGTTCTGCTGTATATCGTGCAGGGGCCTTCATTTCGGAATCCTGTTTTTTTTTTTGGGTATGCTGCTATTGACAAGTGTCGAATTGAAAGAATCAAGACGACAATTACAGAGTAGTAATTCATCATCATCAGCCGTTTTATTTCCAACGATATCCTGTGTGAATAAGATCAATATTTTTCCCCACGATTGAATTTTTCCGAGTATGGTGATGAAACAACGAGATGAAACGGAAAAACTTATCACCGCCACCCCAAAAGGCTTATTTTACAACAAAACAAGTTGGGTGTTGATCGTATACCAGTATAGCCTATCATGCTATAATATCATGATAGTTATATCCCTGAATCTGAATATCGTGACTGTGATAGAATGCGCTTTTCTGATAGGAGTGTAGAGGTCTTTATCTTGATAAATATGCAATTTGGAATTCTTACCGACAATGGTATGTAACACTTAACCCTTTTACTACCCCAAAACGTACACCCCACTCTATTTCCAAGTAGATTTGTCCCCAAAAACCGTTTCCTTAGGCCAATTGTCACACAGTCTTTTTTCTCAGTCGAAAAGGGCCCTTTTCGACCGAAGCCCAAATCGGCTTTCTTATACTACAGTCGAAAAAGGTCCCCTTTCGACTGAGAAAAACACGACTGAGAAATTCGACTGGCATAATATCCAGCCGAAAAAAGTCCTCGATTCGACTGAGAATCACAGTCGGATTTCTAAGTCGAAAATGTGGTGGAACGCATTGCATCGCTCGTTCCGCCACAAAAATACGCCCACACGCCCACACACCCATACCAGGTACCACACGGCAGTACCATACAACAGCACCGACGCTAACTTGGCTGCTATTATTGCTGCTTCCTCTCGCCCCAAGTCAAAAGTGGCGCATTCCTAGCTCCGCCCGCCAGCAGCGTGTATCATAGGATGGAAGCAGCACGCGATATCGAATACCTGGTACATTTTTCGAACAACGGCTATGCTTGCTGTAGCTTTGGCGGCTCTCGGCTGAGTGCAACGCCACGAACGTAGCTGTGGTGGCTTTCGGCTAAGTCTTACGGTACCAACGCGCTTGGTCGAGGGTTCGTCGCGCGTGAAGCACGCGTTGCGCTTAAAAAACGCATGCACCAATTGACCACCACACAACAGTACTCCCTCACACCAAACGCCTTCAGAAAGAGCACAAAACTATGAAGTCGACTCGACTGACGATAAGAGAGAGGCCCAGAACTATCCAGTCGAAACAAACGTTCAGTCCAAAATAAAAGACTTGTGTAATAATTGGCCTACCCTTTTCAACTGAAGCCCAAAATCGGCTTTCTTATACTACTACAGTCGAAAAAGGCCCTTTTCGACTGAGAAAAAAGCGACTGAGAAATCCGACTGGCATAATATCCAGTCGAAAAAAGTCCTCGATTCGACTGGGAATCTCAGTCAGATTTCTCAGTCGAAAACATGTTTGATCCAATAGAGGAGAGTATCGTTGGTTAATATCAACTAGAAGAGTATCGTCGGGAAAACTACTGTTTATATACGAGTACGAGTATGAACTCAGGAGATCGTTTGAACAAAACGGCGGGGGGAGTGTTGTCTTTGTCCTTTCACTACAACAATTGGCAGGATCAAACAAAACATGGGATTCTCAAACTAGTATGATAGCCCTATATATGTTATACCTGGTAGCTTGTAGTGCAAGAAAAACTCAGGCAAACACATGGGCCCTGTACTACTGCTGTGCCGTAAGGCGGTTTTCTCGGATAAGAACCGCACAGGAAGCTTCGACGTACTACAGTACGCGCCTGCACACAGCTGCGCTACGGGCTGCGAGCTGCCAGACAAAGATCAATTCGCTTTCTTTTGACCCTACCCGAACCTCGTCTCAACGACAGGTAGTGTGTACCGGGGGTGCTCTACTGCTGCCGCGCCGTGGGAGGTGGTGAGGTCCAGTGCGGTCAGGGGCGGGTATAAAATAACGGCAGCAGCAGGTCGCAGGTCGTGAGTTTTTTGTTTCACGTTTTCGAATTGCTACCGATTATTCCGACTTTGGAACAGAGGGAGGCGGTAAAGCGTAGAACGACGTTTGGTCGTCGGCATGTCGACGTCCTGGACATCCTTTGTAGAGATTGCCTGCACGGCCATTGAATACAGCTCTGAAGCGCAACGTGCAGGGGCACAGGCTGGTTCGATCCTTCGATTTCACATGTAGCGCCCCCGAGGTGCTGCACCCTACAGTAAACACTATACTTCGAAGTAGGCATGGCCCACGGGTGCAGGTAAAGGGGTAAGAAATCACGGGCATTTAGCACGGGCATACGGAGTATAGCAGAATAATCACGGGCATACGAGTAAGATCATGGACATGGTACACGAGATTACAGGCATAGACGACGGGCACATATGACATACCTGGTACAGGCGGCCCATGCTACGATAGAGATGCACCACTTTTTTTGCTGAGGCTCCATATATACCACATATCCGAAAACTCTGTTTTTGAGTAAACTGGAAGGGCAGCCCGATGAGCAAACCCGTGGACTAGGCATTCAAAAAAAAAAAAAACATTTTGCTAAACAAGATTGACATCCCGACAATTTTGGGTTAAGGAGACCCGTCGTTCAGAGAACAGAAAAGCCAAAAAGTACAACCTCTATCGCAGCACTCGTCACCAGTATTATCGTGGGCATGATTCACATTATTGATAGATATCACGGGCATAGACCATGGACATGATAGACCACGCGCACGTAGCATGTGATACGAGCAGCTCGTTTCTGCGATTTACAGTATTTCACTTCTTGAAGGGGAGGGAGGCGTTTGTCTAGGAGGGGGGTGCGACCCTTAAGGCTTGTATTGAACAATACCTGGTAGAAAACGTGCAAGACTGGATCTTGCCAGTCAAAGAGGGGAGGAGAGTGCGTGCAGAAGTATATGGCTGCAACCTCCCGGGGCACCGCACGCCGTGGATCACGGGGCAGTTGCGCCCCATCGAAGCAGTTGCGTCACAACGGGCGGGGACACTTTTCGGTCATTCCGCAAGATCCCGACAAAACACACCGCGGGGAAAACCACAGACAAGCTGGTTCAAGATGGAAGACACAAATTAGTTGAGCGTCGGTAGTCCACGCTGTTGTTTGGTACATGTATCTTGGAAAATTTGCACGCATACTACTGGTACACGTTCCCTGAGAACCTGCCGACTATTTTAGGAACGTTTTGTATCTATTTTTTTTTTCTCCAGATATTTTGGGTCGTTGGTGATTTGGGGATATTTTATATTTGCGCCCCTCTCAGGAGCCCCAAGTATCTGGCGAAAGAAGAAAAAAAGAAAAACGTGGTTCGTAGAAGGGTAGGCCGGGGCTAAGAGCACACACACACACACACGTGTCCGAATTTCGGGGTCTATCTCTCAAAGTCGGCGAGTACACTCGGACTTCTGTACGTACGGAAAACAGGTACTACGAAGTACGTAGCTGACTTTATTTAACTACTTGGTTTCAGTGTAGGGTGGACTTTTAAGGTTACATATGACTTGGTACTGCTTCTACGCTGTCAATTCTTCGAATCTTTTTTACAGACATGCCTTGGAGAACGTGCAACCGGCTCCTTTCGGTTTTTTTTTTAAATATTTCATTCGTGTACTTTTTCCTGTATTACGAAAAAACGGCTGACTTCTCTTGACCTTTTCGAAGGCCTTATAGGTCGGGGCACATTGTCGCCGCTAACGCCAGCCGCAAGCGCTTAACCCTTTTACTACCCCAAAAAAGTATCCCACACTATTTTCAAGTTGGTTTGTCCCAAAATAACATTTCCGGCTCTAAAGGGGTTAACGAAACTAAGCTGGCTTTTAGATGCCACCCTCTTCCGCTGCTTATGGCGGTGAGAAGTATGAGATGCCAACTATGTGACATTCTGATGAATATTGCACGCGGCACTCGTGGCGGACAGAAGATGGCGTTTCTTGCCCTAACCAGGTCGTACACCGTTCGTGCTTGGCACCGAGGAACCTATATATATTCATAGCATGTATATACCATATTGAATGTTGTTATGCGTGGTTGAGGAACACTTATCAAGATGAAAAGCGGCACGAGGTTTACGAGCTAAAATTAGCTTTACATATATATATATATATTGGTATATATACCTGGTATATATACGAGTATATATAATATGTCGTCTCCTTACAAATCAACGAAATAATTATTTCACCCTCTTACAATCCCATCTCACCACAACAGAACGGGCACATTCAATATACGTGTTGAGAACACACATCGCTGTGATAGGTTTGATAACTTTCGGCTTTTGGACACTATATGTTTTCCTCAGCACCGCGTGAGCTGTTGTCGATCCTTGTGGCTACTTCATAGGGGGAGGGGGGTCGGTCCACCCGTGAAGCCTTACAGTCTACCACTCTGGACGCAATTGGAAGGAACATTACTGTAGGTGATATCATTTATACATGGTGAACGGTATACACATTTACGACCAGATTTGTACAATATACTGGTATACCCTTCGTGCCCCAGCGGGTTCTCCAATGCCCGCTCTGCTCGACCACTCTGTCAGAGGGTGCAGGTTCCTACACACCGCAGCCAACAGGGTCCTCTCCCTTTACTATAGTACTTACATGCACGCCTCATGCACGGTCGGTCGGTGTCCCTATGCTCGAATGTTGGTCAACGACAACCAGATGTTGGTGAACGATAACCAACGTGTGGTGATGCAAGCGGAGAAGCGGCGTCAGAGTACGACGTGTAGTTTTGCACGCATTGTGACGAGTAAGCGCGCTTCTGTGGTAGAAACGTCGCAACGTCCCGCTGAAGCATCCACCGAGCAAGACAGCAGGCGTGCATTGTTTTACGTCGTCCGGATCGCCTCACAGCGTCCATGGGCGACGTATTCTTTATAGCTTAAAGTTGGATCGCAGAACACGTACCACAAGTACCACAAGTGCCACTACCGGAGCCTTGTCAAGTATGGTTTGGAATTGAACAGCGCTACGTTATGCTTCTCCACAATAAGAGCGCGTCTACTTCTCGACATTGATGGATTTAAGGCCCGAGAGTTTGCATCACGTGTCGTGCCATACGGGTGCTCGTAGACGCCTGAAGACAGACAACAACTCGACAACTTGCACTATTGTAGTCCATGTAGCACTGCGCGTGATCCGGCGGACAGGTGCCGTCTCGTGTACGCTCTCACCTTTTACCGGAGATTGCAGGGGTGGTGTGGCCGACGGCGCCTTGACAGTGCGGGAAGGTCTTGACTATGGTGTTGCTTTTGGGGCTTCCGTCAGATGCTAAGCTGGTGGCCGCCGTGCAGAGGAGTGGCGACAAACGTGTGGGAGGTGGGTGTGGAGGGGTTGAGGTATAGGTGTATGGAGGAATGGAGATGTTGCGTAAATTGGGTGGGTGTGCGTCTTGCTCGCGTGCGAGATGGAGGTTTTCTGGAGGAGCGGTATAGCCATCCGTTGGGGAGTCAACGGCATGGATCATATACGTTCAGCTCCGAGTGTGACCACAGTTTTTCTCTCACACCCAGTACAGTTATATACCTTACCTCAGGAATACATACATACGTGGTCGCGATCGCACAGCAAGAGGACCGATGAGAACAATAGTCAGTGCGGCTTCCGAAACAATCCGCACGGCAAGAGGGAAAAAGGACCTTCGGCTTCGAGCCGGTCACAGCTTTCTTCGCAGACCATGATAAGCATGGTACATATTTGGATCGTCCGTTGCAGAGGCTTCACTGCATCAGGAAGAGCGATGAGAGCATTGTGTAATGCGGCATCCGATATATTCGGGACTGCAAGAGAAAACCGATACTCGTCTTCGAGCTGGCCACGGTTTACTCCGCAGAGAATAATGACGTAAACATTATTACCAGGTATACATGCGTTTGCAGAGGCGTCCCTGCGGGAGGAAGATCGATGGCCACAAGATTTTATGCGATATCCTCCCGCAGTGACGCACAAAGAGAACATGAATGCCACCCACAGGAGGGGTAAAACATAACGTCCGGGTGCTTTAAGTTTTGTGTTTGTTTGTGCGCTTGAGTACTTGCATAATATCAAACTGACAGCAGTTGCACGGCATACTATTACGGGGGATCATAGTAAATAGGACCAAATATTATTAGAAAAAATAGGGAAAATTATCGATTTTGGTGTCTACAATAGGTTCTATTGCGTCTACAGAAGGTCCTATCAACAATGGAGTCAATATTGTTCGCAGACATTGGGAAATATATTTATATATAGGTTTTGGTGTCTACAGTAGGCCCTATTGTGTCTACAGTAGGTCCTATTAACTATGGTCCCCCGTAATAG